>APFE030309741.1:0-92627 GCA_000404065.3 Pinus taeda
TATGTTCTTTATTTTTATTTTTATGTTTTATTACCGACATGAAAATCGCCAACATTTAAAAAAATATATCCACACTTTACAGATTAGAAAATTTAAAGTGTAAAAAATAATTTTAAACATTTAGAAAAATATATGCACACTTAATAGATTTGAAAAATTAAAGTGTGAAAAATAAGCCCTCTAAACAAAAAGGGTTGACTTTGCATCAACACTTTTCAAAATCAAGATGAAAATCACTAATATTTTTAAAAAAATGTTCATACTTGATACATAAAAAAATTTAAAGTGTCAACAATAAACCCTAAAAAAATGCGTTGATGCTACATCAACACTTTTCAAAATTTGTAAACATTTTAAAAACTATGTTCATATTTGATACATAAGAAAAATTAAAGTGCCAAAAATATGGTCCGAAAAAAAGGTGTATTCTGAATGACCACATTTCAAAATCGAGTGATTTGTTGCTACCTCAAAAAAATAGGTACTAGGTAATTGTACCTTCATTGTTGTGAGAGTGGTATTCCGAATTCTATGCATGAGTAGATGTGCTTCCTGTTGAGATTGCAACAAGATGATGGAGCTTAGTGAAAATAGTCGCCTTCACTAAGTGGGCCCGTAGGAAAATTATGGCGCAAGTTCTATTTTTGGATCATAGCAGGAGTGATCACAGCATGAGTGATCAAAGTCTATTTTTAGACTGGCTGTCAAAAATAGAAAAGTCAAATATTATTTTCTTATAATAATATTTACACTATAAACTTTATCTTATTCTCTTGGAGCACTTTAGTTTGAGCTACAGATGTGGCACATGCAGCTGTCAGAAGGAAATATGCTTTCTTTGTGGGTCAGTTGAGTTTTTTCATGCATGACTTAAGTTAGAACTCAAGCAGTTGAGTTTGGTGGAGTTAATTGTGGGATTGATGTAGTTGTGTTCAATTTGACTTGGTTAAACTAGTTGTAATTAGTCTAACTACAAATAGACTAATGATGAGTTGTTAAACTAATTATTAACTCATAATGCAAATAAAGAATACATCAGTTAACTCAGTTGCATGTCAGTGCAAGTTCAGTTCAGCAGGGACAGGTGTTAGAGGATCAGATTGCTATCAGTTGTGACTATAGTTGTGCATGAGGATTTGCACAATCAATGAGATTGAGTTATGCTAATGAGAATTGGCCAATACCAAGTGATTATAGCCTCTGCTCATGTAATTCCTAGTGTGAGTGATTCTTTTGAGGTAAAATACGAGTTTGATTCAACCATTCTCATCCATTCTTGTGCAGGTATTGAGCAGTGGAGGCAGTCATGTAGTGGAATAGATTTGGAGATCAGATCTAAGCTGTATTGTGTGCAACAGGTGGAGATAGTGTTGGATACTTGTGAGAAGTATTGACTATTGTAATGTTACATGTTCTCAATCATTAATATACAAATAGTGTGGGGTTTTCAACTGTAAGCTTTCCTCGGGTTACATACTATGTTAATGTGTGTATGCTCTTGATGTTTTATTGTTATTGATGCTGCTATATTGATGATCAACGTAGAGGAGCTTATGTATTGTGTATGTATTCCGCAATAGTGCATGATCAGGATAATCTCCATTGAATATGTGTTTATTATTCAAAATTTCTACACTTCCCAAGTTTGGCAATCTTTCATTCTCTACTCCAATCATGACAACCATCTTGTTAGAAACCTTTCTCATTTCAATTTTTCCATCATAGATATGAATAGAGTAACCATGATGTCTAATGTGCACAAGGGACAAGGTAGAGAACATCATGCATAGGAACATCCTGGAATCCAATCCATTTAAGCCTGATGGTGACAATTTTTTAAGGCTTGAGATTTGATTTATCTATAAAATAAACTTTATAAATCTTCAAATAAGTCTTTCTCGAAGGTCATGTGGCATGTGCACCTGTATCAAGTAGCCATGCATCTCTTTGCAAATGAAGTGTGAAATAAGTATTTATCTACTCGAATATCGTAGTGGGAAATAATGTAATGAACACATTCAAGTGCATTTAACTGAATATAATATTTTACCTTTGTCTTATTTCAATGTTGTTTGTCTTTGATTTTATCATAGTGAATTTTGTATGTCTTTGCATCAATGTCCATTTCTATTGTAATCGACACTCTGAAGATCATATTTGTCACCTTGATTATGTCTACGCCCCACCTCTAGAATTATTTCTTCCAAGTCCTCTTTTATTGAGATCTACTCTAAAAGAATGATCTGATTGATTCTTCAATTTATGAGCAAGGCACATAGTCTCTTTAATGCACTAGGTTGTCTTCTTTTTTTCAAAGGCATTCTCATTTTTTACAACTTTCTCCAAAGAAGAGTCAAATGCAATGGACTTTTGTTAGCTAGTAGCTTGCAAGCATTCCAAGCAATGAGAATATGTAGGGTAGAGGGCCTTGATGAAGGCATTGAGAAGAAGGTCTATGTTTACTGTAATGGAATATATGTCTTGCGTATTGGCTTTGATATTAGAGGCTAAAGCCAACAGATCATCAACCTTCAAATCGAGGTTGAAGAAATTTACCATAATCTGTACAAGTTCTAGTTCTAAGCGTGAGTGATATGAATCCTTTAATTTCTTCAGAGCATGATAAGAACATTCATTGGAAAATATATGATGAATGACCTCTTCACTTACTATTGCAATCATAAGGGCATATGATTTCTTGTTTTTTTTTTCTTCCATATGGCTAGCTCATTCTATAATATAGGCTTGTTAGGCCCATTGTCCTCATTTTAATTACTAGTGTCAATTTGTCCTTCATAGATGTCATCCAAAAAATCATTAAAGATTAGAGTGTGTTTGATATTTATAGACTAGTCTTAGTAGTTGTTCTTGCCAATCAACACCATGCCAAAAATAGAGATGACAGAATGCATTTTCAATTTACAGAAACAACAAAAAGCGAATGAAGTTACTACTAGAACATAGACTAGATTTAAACTTAGAATTCTTCTCTTTAATTTTTTTTATTGAAAAGGAGGATTTTGCACCAATTCAATCGCTACTACATACACATTGGAGCCAACATTTAGTCTCTATTCATAATATCAACTAGGGAATAAAACTCATGGTTTGCAATAGGTTTTATAAGTAGTTGGAACTTCCAAGCATTTGAGAAGATTACACCATAATAAAAGATTATTTGAAACATCATGAAGGGAAGTTTTCTCTATAAAATTTTTTCATATATTTCTTTAAAACGCAAAAATGTATATAGGTTGGTAATGGATTCTATTGATTGAAATAACTATCCAAATTTTGTTGATGATAGTGACCACAAAATCCAACATCTTTGAAGAATTGATTTGATGACATGCAAGCTCTGAAAATTAGAATACATAGTGATGAGATCAAATAGAAAAGTATTCCTAACCATTTCCCAGGAAATGATCATGATGATGAATAACATAACAATGACAATCCCAAATATGCAAGAGTGAAGCGAATTCCTCCCTTGGTAGGAACATAAAACTTGGAATTATGTACTAAGTGGGAGATGAAGGGGTTTCCCAAAAAACAAATTAGATCTTAAGTATTGCCAAGTTGGGGTGTTCACATTAACGAGCCTTAATGTGAGGCTTTCATGTAGAAGGAGGAGAATAGCTAAGCAAAGGATAGGAGTTACAAATGGGTGCGCAACAAGTTGATATATATGCAGAGAAAGAATGGGCATCATGGAGAGAGAGAGAGAGAGAGAGAGAGAGAGAGAGAGAGAGAGAGAGAGAGAGAGAGAGAGAGAGGTGACACACTGACTCAAATGTGACATAAAGGATGCTACAATGCATGAGAATAAATAAACGAATGTTACTTCATGTACACCAAATGTTGCAAGAAGGTATGATCAGCTCACAAGCAGATTTGCGACTAGTAGAGAATTAGATCTATAGTCAAAATGATAGATATGTGTTTTTGGGTAAGAATCATGGATTTAGGTCCTAATGTGTTCAATTATGCATATATATAGGACAAAGTGAGTAATCACTTCATACTTGGTGAGGGACTTTTGTTCCCTCTCAAAAAATTTCATTTCATGTAGCTTCGTATTATGTACAATAATAATATAATAATAACTCCAATGACTTTTGTGTCTAACAACTTAAATGTTGAAACAATATCCTAATTATCCATACTTCTCCTTTATCTTTCTTCTCATACTATATCACAGAATTCTATCACCTTAGTTTCACCTTCCAAACAATAATGTTGATATAATTTACATATATTGAAACCTTGAATTGAAATGAAATTGATTTCAAATTCCTATCCTTCTTTGATTGTCACTCCAATTAAGTGAGGTGTTGTATTTATTTTACAACTCCAAAAGTATATTATGTATATCTATAAATGTTAAAATTAATGGGAGAATAATAAGAAGTGTTTATTTTGGAATATCGCTTTTAGTATTTTAATTTAATTACTTGTTAGAGTCCTATAGTGATAGGATTCCTAATTTTGAATTGGCTATGGTTAAGTCTTGTAATATTGTACATACCTTTGCTTTCTACAAATTTTTTCCATATTAAAATTAAAAAATGTAATGAGGGTATGTCCTAAAAGAAACATAACGGCAAGAAAAATAAGAAAAGATAAAGAAAAAAAATGAAAAATATGAACCCCAAACAAAAAACAGATCATGAAATTGTGCAAGTCCAAGTGCCACTACTCTTTACTTTATTGTCTTAAACAATGGTTGTGTGCAACTTGCATACATGCCACAACCCATGATAGTCAAACTGTTTAATCTTGACTATTCCATGCTTTGATTTCATGTTTATAGTTAGGAAATAAAAATCTGACCAAATAGTTTAATCTTAGCAAATTAGTAGAGAGGTAGAGAAATAAAAGGAGCTCATCAGTTTAATCTGAGCCTTTGGAAGATAAGAGGTTAGAAGTACATAGTTTGTTTCATAAAAGAATAAGGGAAAAAAAGGGTTTTCTAGCTTAAGTGCACCCACCAAAGTGAAGAAAAAATGTTAGGGTAGGTAAATGGGTAGGTAGAAGAAAGGTTGCAGAAATACAAGTCATTTGAAGCATAAGCACTACTATCATTTTTAATTATGTGTTTCAGTGTGCAGGAGCAGTTATCAAACTGAAAAGCATGTTCATAAGCTGATTTTCCTAACTTCCCCTTCATTGCATTTCACCCCTCACTATATACTTACTAATTTCCCTTTTACCCCTTCATGGATTGTGAAAACACCATTTCCATTAATTTTGCCTCCTACCCCTTAGTTTCACACATTCCCTAGCCAATTTACCTTATACATCCATCCCATTTCCCAAAAATCCCTTTCCCCTAGTGTGAAACCATTTTTCCCCTTGGAAAATCACTTTCCATTTGATTAATTCCCCTAAAAATCTCGAGAAACCCACTAAGCCTCTTATCCTAACTTTTATTTCCCCACACATTACTTTATTAACCCTGAAAATTACTTTTCACCTGTTATATATTCCATAAACCCACATTACTTCATAAACCGACAATTAATCATGGGTTAATTACACTTAATCATAATTAATCTCATGGGTCCCACTAACCTTCGCCCCATCGCCCAACCATGCAACTTTGCCATGTGACAACCGTTGGATCATCCACCATAAGATATAATGACCCTCACCCATATCGCGCCCGCTCAATGCCCAACCTTTACCGGGCCGAGAGCACGCGATATGGGCAGTTTTGATCAGGCTCATTTTGCTATGTGTCACCCTCTACGGTAGATCGTGTTCCCTCAGCAAAATACCACCTAACCCTCATAAGAGGTGCGATACCCTGCAATATCGTCTCCTAGCCATAAAGCAAAACCACCTTTGTTCATATAATTTCCTCGCTAATCCTAAACCACTCCTGGTTAAAAGCCCTCATACCCCATTACTGGCCTTTTTTGCCCGTTTACATTATTGAAGCCTCTGAAGCACAGCAACACCCTCACAACTCCTGTGACCAGTTACCAACCACTGGAAGCTTCCAAAACGCCACCATGTCACACCTCAAAGCCGAAGAAGCCTCTGCAGACCTCAATTTTAAACTAGTTTGCAACCATAACTATAAAAATATAGGTACTTGAGCAGAAAACCAAGAATATCCCTCTCATTTAAAAAAATATACTAAATGCATGAAATAATTGATTGAATTTACTTAATTTCCCTTTACATAGAGAGTTTTTGTTGATTTGCGTTGTATTCTTTCCATGATTAGCCCATGTAGTTAACAGGGTGGTTAGAGGCCCCCCCCCTTTGTTGAGCCATTTGCATAGTGGGGGGGTCACAGGGGGTTTGAGGGGGGGGGGTAGTGCCCCTTTACGGGGTCTGGGGCAGTGCCCTGACAAATTCTTTTTCGGACCCTATATTAGGTTGGGCAGACCTACCTATGTTTTTGTGCATGATTTTCTCACATGGTTTTGGATGCGATGGTTTTCGGTCCATGGTATTGGATGCTTCGGCATATATAAATATGTATTTTTACATTGAAAGTAACATAATGAAAAATCAATCTGATAGTCTCAGCCTTGGGATCTAGGGGAAAATCTCTATGTATATTTGTTTTATGTGTTATGCTCTTGCATCGTTTATTTTCTTTGTTTTAGAATTTGTATGCAGGTAATTTTTGTACGGGGTTAAAACCTACATTTGGTATCAGAGCTATTTTGGCTTCAATGGGATGCCTTTGTTATTGAGGGGTTTCACTTAGGCCTGTGGTAGACTTTGTTCAGTGGGAGATCTGCAGGATCAATTCTGGTGGTGAAAGAAGATGAAGAGCAGTGGAAAGATAGAGATCAAGAAATTTAACGATCATATTTTTGAGTTGTGGAAACTCAATATGGAGGATCTGTTGGTGGACAAGGATTAGTGGATCGAGGTAGATCTAGGTAATAAGCCAATGGTAGTGTTCAATGAAGAATGGATGAAGTTGGATCAGAAGGCAAAGAGCACAATATGATTGTGTGTCTCAGATTTAGTATCACTGAATGTATCAAGGGAAGCTATGACGAAGGCTTTGTGGGACAAGTTAGGGACTTTGTACCAATCTAAGTCTCTGGTGAATAAAATGTTGCTGTGGAAAAAGTTGTATAACCTAAGGATGAAAGATGGAGACTCGGTGATAGAGCATCTGAATGCATTTAATACTGTGGTAAGTCAGTTATTGTCTGTTGATATTAAAATTTCAGATGAAGGTAAGTGCATTAGTTTATTTTGTTCTCTACTAGATTCGTGGGATAGTCTGGTTATTGCAATAGGTAACAATGCAACTTCCTTGAAGTTTGATGAGATAGTCTCATCCTTGCTAACGGAGGATATGAGACAGAAAATTTGGAGAGCCAGAATGGTGATACCTTGTTTGTACGAGGACGGTCCCAGAATAGAAACAAAAATAAGTCACTGAGTTGGAGATATATTTCTAGAGGGAGATGTAAATCTCCAGGAAAACCTGTAAAGGTGGTGTGCTGGAAATGTGGAAAGGAACGACACTACAAAAGGGACTGTAAATATAAATCTCATGACAAAGAAAAGGGATCTGATGATGCTCCTTCTGCAGAGACGAAAACAACATCAGATGAAGGTGGGGATGTGTACTTGGCCTCTTCAAGTAAACATGTAGATCATGAGGCATGGTTGATTGACTTAGGTGCATCCTTTCACTTCACTCCCCATAGAGAGTGGTTCTGTGAGTATGAGAAATATGATGGTGGTGATGCCTTCTTCGGGGATGACAGGAAGGCTAGAATCATTGGTAGCGGAAAAATAAAGTTGAAGTTGCAAGGTGGAAGGGTTAGAACACTTCCGGGTGTTCTGCATATTCCTACATTGGCCAGAAATCTAACTTATGTAAGCAAGTTGGAAGATGCAAGTGTAAAAATAGTGTTTGAAAAGATACCTGAAAGATGGTTCAGGGAGCACTGGTATTGATGCGAGGAGTTTGGATTGGAACTCTGTACAAGCTACAAGGTAGCACTGTTATTGATGGGTGCAACAGCTTTGTGGTTCTTGAAAGTGGAGCAGAAAATCTAGTGGTCTCTCGAGAGAAGACCATGATATGGCATCGAAGGCTTGGACATATTGGAGAGAAGGGCCTTCAAATACTTCATGGTAAAGGTATGGTAGAAGGTATGAGTAATAGCTCTCCGGATTTTTATTTCTGTGAAAATTGTGTATATGGGAAGTAGAATTGGGTGAGTTTGCCCTCTCATGGTAAGAGGGTGAAAGAGATATTAGAGCTTGTGTATAGTGATGTGTTTGGACCTATGAAGGTTCCATCACTGGGTAAGTATGTGTACTATATATCATTTGTAGATGACTTCTCAAGGAATACATGGATATACTTCCTCAAGAAGAAATCTAAAGTCTTTGACAAGTTTAAATAATTTAAGGCTCTGGTGGAAAATCAGACAGAGAAGAAGGTTAAGGTGTTGAGGATAGATAATGGTAGAGAGTTTTGCAGCAAGGAATTTGAAGAATTCTATAAGAAGTGTGGTATAGCACGACAGAAGACTACTCCATACTCACTTAAGAGAAATAGAGCTGCAGAGAGAATGAACAAGACATTGATGGAAAGGGCAAGAAGCATGGTCAGTGGTGTCAGGTTAGGACGGGAATTCTGGGGATAGGCAGTGAAGACAACATGTTACCTGGTTAATAGATCACCTTCATTAGCCTTGGAGGATAAGACTCTACAAGAGGTTTGGACTCGTAAGAAACCCTCTCTTTCACATCTGAGGGTATTTGGATGTGATGCATATGTACATGTTCCAAAGGAGAAAAGAACCAAGTTGGATAGTAAATATGAAAAGTGCATATTTATTGGGTATAAGGATGGTTTAAAGGATTACAACATTTGGAACCCAGTAACATGGAAGGTTGTGTACAACTGAGATGCAGTGTTCGGAGAGGTGAAATATGTTATTAAACATGAAGTCCAACCAAAGGAACCTAAGAAGATAAAGTTTCAGCTAAAGGAGGAAGAATCAGACTCTACAGCAGAAGAGGAATCAGAAGATGAAGAGTCACAAACTCTAGGTGTGAGAAGATCAATTCGAGAAAGAAGGCAGCCAGAAAGGTATAGTCCATCTACTTTCTATTCAATTTTTGTTTTATTTATTACTGATGATGATCCCAAAATTGTGAAGGAAGCAATAGATTTAGAGGATGGAAAACTCTGGAAAGAGACCATGGTTGATGAAATGGCATCTTTGCACAAAAATGAGGATTGGGATCTGGTGGAGTTGCTAGCTGGAAGGAAACCCATTGGCAGCAAATGGGTGTTCAAGAAGAAGATAAATGAAGAAGGAAAGGTGGAGAAATACAAAGCTCGGTTGGTAGCAAAATGTTATTCCCAGGTGTTGGGAATTGATTTTGGTGATATTTTTTCTCTTGTTGCCAAGGTAGCTTCTATTAGATTACTTTTATCTGCTACTACTGCTTTTGATTTTGAGGTAGAACAGATGGATGTGAAGACAATATTTCTTCACGAGGATCTACAAGAGGAGATCTACATGAAGCAACCTGAAAGCTTTGCGGTGAAGGGTATTGAAGAACTGGTATGCAAGTTAAATAAGTCTCTGTATGGGTTAAAATAGTCACCAAGGATGTGGTATCCGAAATTTGATACATTTATACGGGTACCCTGCTTCACCGAAGCAAAGCAGATCACTATGTGTATTTTAAATTAATGGTGACTATGTTATTTATCTAGTCTTCTATGTGGATGACATGTTCCTAGTTGGAAATGGCAAAGAAATTATCCAGGATTTGAAGACCCAATTGTCCTACAAATTTGACATGAAAGATCTTGGTGCTGCAAACTATATTTCGGGCATGGAAATTAAAAGAGATCAGGCAAAGAGGAAGCTCTAGTTAAACTAGAGGAAGTATGTCGAGACAATATTGCAAAGGTTTAATATGCAGGATAGTAAACCGGTGAATGTTCCTATTCATATAGGTGTAAAGCTATATGCCGAACAGTGTCCCAAGACACAAGAGGAGGAAGAGGACATGTCCCGTGTTCCATATGAAAGTGCAGTCGGTAGCCTGATGTATGAAATGGTATGTACTAGACCAAACATTTCACATTTAGTGGGAGTATTGAGCAGGTTTATGTCAAAACCAGGGAAGGAGCACTCGACAACAATGAAGCGGGTTTCTAGGTATTTGCGTGGCACTAGTGATTATGGTTTGTGCTACCAAGGAAGACCAGGATTGGACCAAGTGTTGGATATTCATGGCTTTTTTAATGGGGACTGGGTTGGAGATCTGGATCAGAGAAGATATACAAGTGGATATGTGTTTAAACTATTTGGAGGTGCAGTCAGTTGGATGAGTAAGAAACAATCTATAGTGGCACTATCAACTCCAGAGGCAATATACATGGCAGCCACTCATGCAAGCAAGGAAGAAGTCTGGTTGCAGAGATTGTGTTCAATTATGGGGTTAGTACAGAGAGATATAAGGATATAATGTGATAGCCAAAGTGCAATTTTCTTGGCAAAGAACCCTGCTTATCATTCATAGACAAAACACGTTGATGTTCAGTATCACTTTGTGAGGGATATGATAGAAGACAAAAGGTGTTACTGGTAAGGGTGGACACTTTGAAGAATACTACAGATGCATTAACAAAATCGATGAGCTCTGAGAAGTTCTCTTGGTGTAGAGAAAAAATGGGCATTACGAGGTTGGATGAATGACTAAGCTCTCCTGTGGCCCCTTGTGGAAAGAAAACAAAAAGTGGGAGAACGTTGGGTTGTGTTATATTCTTTCCACAATTGGCCGACATAGTTAACTAGGAGGGTAGAGGGGGAGCAAAGCCCCCTCTTTGTTGCATTGATTGTGCAGTGGGGGAGTCACAGGGGGGTTGCAGCCCCCCTATCCGGGGGGTTTGAGGGGGTTTGGTAGCCCCCCTTTACAGGGGTTGGGACAACGCCCTCGGAAATTTTTTTTGGACCCTAAATTAGGTTGGGCGGACCTACCTATGGTTTTGTGCATGGTTTTCGCACATGGTTTTGGACGCGATGGTTTTTGTTCCATGGTATTGGATGCTTCGAAATGTATAAATATGTATTGTAACATTGAAAGGAACATAATGAAAAATCAAACTGGTAGTCCTAGTTTTGCGATCTAGGGCAAAATATTTGTGTATATGTGTTTTATGTGTTATGCTCTCGCATTTTTATTTTCTGTGTTTTAGAATTTGTATGCAAGTAATTTATGTCCGAGGTTAAAATCTACAGTTTTTAATTCCTAAAATACCAAAAACCCTACCTGCAAACTGTTGATACCCTATCCTAGTTACTGAATTGTTAAAACCTTACTCCCAAAGCAACCCAAATTTCCATAGTGTATTACAGAAATGGCTGCCCAGACCTCTCTAAATGTCAAACTAGTGACAACCCCTCATTTAGACATTGACCACCTTGCCCTGGCAGACAGAGACTATAAAATCAAAGATATAACCACCCCATGCCACCTTCTGAGAATCCACTACTGGGCCAAGGATAGGTTCCTTAACCATGCTGATGATATCAAACTTTGGGAATCCAATCTTCCCAAGTATACATTCCCAGAAGTTCATCCATTCTTAGACATATTACATTTTTGTCATGCCTGTTATGTTCCAAGCCATAGGGCTATTGAGGCACCAAACCATGAGATATTGTTCACCATTACGGCTGAATCCATCAACCAGATGCTGCAAATCCAACCTACTCCTAGTCTAACTCCTTTGTCCGTTGGACACCTATTGGACCTATACATCACATTGGGCCTAGACAGGATCAAACAGAAATTTCACAATTTCATCATTAACGAGCACCATACTCCTAAGGACATTCCACCCTATGTTGGCACTATTTTTTTAGAGACTGGTAGGAGGATAATCACCATGATTTCATGCATCCTAGGATGCACATCATATGAGCTTGTGGATGAGGTCATTATGGCCTTCTTGTCCATTTTCACTCTAGGAAAGCCTCTTGCCATTCTGTATTATGCCGAATTCATTACAGATAGAATGCATGAACAACTCACTAGACTTCCCATTGAAAGAGTTATTAAATAGTCTTTAGTGTTGATTCATATGTTCCTCTATTACCAGACATATAAATTCCCTATGAATATCCAAAAACTGGACACCAAGGGAAAGGAAAGATTAGTCATCTTCTGGACACCCCTGGTCCAAAAGTTTTCCACCTCATACAAAGACTTCATAGATTCTTTTGTATACCAAGTCATGAACATGTTGTCTTCTCATATTCAGCCTAGAATCAACCCAGAAATTAAAAGAGTACTGCAACTGGACAAGAATAGCAAGGTGGGAGACTGGTACCTCTATTAGAATCACACTAAAATCAGGATCTATGGCTGTGAGCTAGGCCCCTACAAATTGCCTAAATACCTCCAAATGAGGATATTTTCCCTTGAATACTTCAGGTAAATCATAAGTGTAGATGAGGTCAACTTCCTAACTACTATGAAAAAGACACAGTTTAAGATGAAAAACCAAATGGGCCCTTTCATCTGCAACACCAGAGAGGCTGGACATGAGGCTGATAACATGCTCTAGGAATTGAAATTCAAGAATAGTTTCATTTGGAATTATGACCCTCATGGGGTTATAAACAAGCTCAGACAAAAGGTCAAGCTCGGACCTTACATCCACTACCCAAGACCTGACATTGAACAATATGTTAATCAGTCAGAATGGGTAGAGAATACGTTGATTGACATGGACAACATAGTGGTGGATGTGTAGAGCACCATCATTGATTTAGAGAAAAAAATTGACTAGAGATCTTTCCTACAGGTTCCAGAGTTGGGAGAGCCAATGAACATTCCTCAAGTCATTCAAACCCCTCTCAATGAGGAGAAGAATTCTAAAAGAAACAGAGAAGAAGTGTCAAGTTCTGCTATGGAGACCACTGATGAGCAGTTCAAGCTAAAAAAAGGCCCAAGTTGAATCCTTTGCCTGAGCAGGAGGAAAACATTGCTTCAGAGGAAAGGATTGACACTGAGGAAATGGGGCAGAGTAGTAAATAGACAATGGAGGGAGCTGCATCAGTAGAGACACATCATCCATGTACTTCCAACACACAGATTATACAGAGATAGAAGAGTGTGTAAGTGTCTTCCTTCGTCAGGCTAACTGGCAAGGAAATAGATATCAAAGAAAGATTCAAGGAAATAAAAATGAGGAACGAAAAGCTCAAGGCAGACACCTATGCCAAGTACCTGAAGATGACACCACAAAACCAAAACAGATTGATGTTATCTTTTGACACCAAAGATGGAAAAATGTAGGTGTCATTGCTATAGCCCACTGTACGGCAGCACAAAACCTCAAAAGACTACAAGAAGACCAATTTTGAGGTATTGGCCAGGGATATTCATCCCATTGATCAAATCGAATTTCACAAGTAGGCTGGAGAAATGATCTACTTCACCCTCACAACAAAGGCCATGGAAGCATTCAAATTGAAATATTCATTGGACAATTTTACAATCCAATACAAATTGGAAAAGGCCTCCTCCATCGCCAGGGACACTAGGATAAAGTCCTTGGAGGACCTGATTATTGAACTGGGCCATGACCCAAAGGACATCAAGGATATTGAGCAATTAATCGAGAAAAAGAATGAGGATATTGCAGCCCTAAAAAAATAGATCAAGCTGCCTCAGTTATGGCATCCACAAACAAAGGAAGTCCTGGAAAGCCAAACTAATCATGAGGAAAATATGGACTTGGTGATGTAACTCAATGACCAGTTGAAGGAGATGGAAAAGGAGCTAGATAGCTTGATTCAGCTCAAACAAGCTGCTATTGATAGTGCTCCTCCAATTGTCATTCCAACAGTGACCATAGCTGTACCTTCCACTATGGGAGTAGCATTAGCTCCTACTGGTCCAATGGCCACTACACTGCCAGCATCAACAGCAACAGGTACCACATGTGATGAAGAAAACAGGCTTGTCAAAGAAATGGAAGAAATTTCCATTCAGATGGTTGAGATGAACAAACTGAAGAAGAAAGTCAGCAGCCTTGAAACAGATTGCAAACTTGCCCAAATTATGCATAAAGAAGAGCAACAAAAGGTTACAAGGATGAATGAAAGGATAACAGGCCTGGAGAAAGAACTGACCTTGACTGAACCAATAGGATAGGCTAAAGAGTAATTGTGTGCTAATATCAAGGACTCAGTCAATGGTATTTGGCCATCTATCCAAGTCATTTTTTAGCAGATTGATTTGGCAAAGCAGGCAACAGAAGCCATTGAAAGGGTCAAGACAAAACTTGGAGATATAAGAGAGCAAGCAACAAGAATCATCCACTTCCTCAACTCCAATAATAGATATGAACTACCAAAGCTTGACATACCTGATAGGACAGGTACAATTTTGGAAGTTAGGAGAGTCCTCACCAAGAGTAATTTGATTTTGAATCTAGAAGATAAGTGTCAAAACATGCAGCTAGTCGTTGACAGGTTCATGGCTAAATTTGAGCTGTTGAAGGAAAAGGGATTACCTAATCCGTTAGTTATAAATGACAAGTTAATGACACATGCACATTACAACAAGAAGATAAGGGAAGTGGCCAAAGAATAGGTGATCACTTCATCTATGAAGGGCATGACAATAGGCAAAGTCTTGTACCAAACATTTGAAAAGTTGTTTTACCTCTAGCATGAGGTAAAACACTTGTTTATTAATAAGCCCACTTTGGCCAAATATACAGAGGTGGATGAGATATACAGAAAAATGATCAATATCCAATTACGAGATGAAGAAATATGGGAAAAAATCAATGATTTACTATAGTAAAAGGACAGTAAATTATAAATCTTTGGTAAAAAGTAAAACAACAGGTACAAGGATATTGACAGGCCAGCAAGATTAAAGTGTATCAGATGAAAGAGTATCAGGTGAAAGGTTAAAGTAAAACATAGCATCTAGCGTGAAACCCAAACATCCTAGCAGCATAAAGGGCTAAAAATCAATGTCTACAACCAGAAGAACCAAAATAAAAGGGACAACATGAAACAGTTCAATAGTTGTCTCTATTTTCTTGCAAGAAGATAATAATATATATATATATAATATATATATATATATATATATATATATATATATATATATATATATATAATATATATATATATATATATAATATAATATAATTAATTTATTTATTTATATATATATTATAAAAATATATATATATATTTATATATATATATATTATATATATATATATATATATATTATATATATATAATATATATATTTTTATTTATATTTATTTATTTATTTTTATTTTTTATTTTTTCCCTAAATTAGTTCTGAATATAGTTTCAAATATTTTGTAATTCCTTTTGTATAAATACTTCTTCATTTGAAGTATTTTGGGTGGATTATTTTACATTTGTGGAGTTATTTTGATCTTGAACCTATGGGTGATTGTACTATTTTCAAGTCAACACACTGGAGCAAGTAATAAAAGAATTTTGCTACAGGATTCATGAGATGATCCATTTGCAATGAAGTACTTTCTTTGTGTGATTTTGTTATCTTTCCTATGTGTTTTCATAATCTTAAATGTGTTCTAAAATCTAAATAAATTAACTGGAAATATCACTTAAAATTTGTTTAATTACACTATTTTTTGCATAGTTAGTCATTTACGTGTTTTCCTCTGATACCCAGATTTGATAACCCTTAATTTCTCTCCCATCCCGGTTGACTTCTTTCATTTCTTCCAAAGTCCGGCCTAGGGAACCCTTAATTTCTCCCTGGATCCGATTTGATGCCATTCACCATTTAGCCTCTGAAATCTGTAGTAACTCATCTATCTTTCCCTGTAGACATTGTTTTTAGAATTCAATCTAGTCTTGTTTTTCATACATCTGACTCCATAGCCCAATGGTATAGGCCAAACCTCTGTCCATCTAAGTAAAGTGATCCCACCACGAAAGTTTCAAAACAAAAACCAAGTGCAAGAAATAACTAGCCTAAAATCATCTTAACTAAAACAAAGTTAAATTATGAAGAGAGAGCCCTCTCTAAGCATCAGGAAGGCTAGGTCCTAATCTCCAAAAGTGGTTTGTGGTTACCTTTGGTTTTTCTTTCTTCATACTTCAAAAGAAATATCAGAGTGATAATATTTCTGGTGACCATACTGGGGACTTCGATCCTCAATCTCATAAAAATTTAAGGAAACCTTAAATTTAATCTTGAGCCCCTTAAGGTCATTTTCTAAAGTAAAATATTGAAACAAAAAAAAAATCATAAAAATAGTTTAAAAAGTTTGAATTCTAGCTCCTTAGAAGATTCACTATACCAGGGAAAACCCAGATCCAAACCCTACAATTATAGTTGATGACCCAGAAATAATTCTAAGAAAACCGAAAAATGAAGAAACTTAGGCAAGTAACAGCCAGCTAATCAAAGCAAACTCACTCCCTGAGGAGTTGTCAACTTTAGAAGAAACCCTTTTGATTTGTCATTTGACCTCTCATTATTTAGAACTAAATCTGGGAATGCCATCCATGAAACAATGTTAGATGTTGATTTTACTCAACTCATTAAATCAAAAAGGGTTATCCATCCAGATTTAGATAAATTTGTCTTGGACGCTTGTGACAAGTTAGAAGCTTTAACCTCTACATTGATCATCAATATAGATAGTGCTTACCTTCAACAATCTGTTGAGCTAGCTTCCCTTACTGCTGCTACGTCTGAAATTTCGGCATAGTGTTCACTCACTATAAATACACCTTCTTTTACCATAACCTCACCAATAGTATCCACGATAATCTAGTCACCTAAACCAGTTATTAATCAACCATCCCCATCATCATCTAGTTCATCTCCATTAGTTTCAAGCCCTTCTTCAAGCACCGCAACTCTACCCCCTAGTCAAGCCATAATTACAACAATGGCAAACCAATATGCTCCTCTTATTTTACCTGCACAACTCCATGCCATGCCTTCAGATTATTAGAGTACGATTTTCCTGTTTGATGCTACTGGTCATTACACTGCAGAGCAACATGTAAATAAGATGTCCAAATTTTTTGAGTTGCATGAGATAGATGAAGCAGATGTCAAAATGAGGTTGTTTTCCCAAACCTTAACTGGGGATGTCAAGAAATGGTTCAAAGCCTTTCCTGCCAACCATATTGCAGACTTAACCAGTTTTATAGGCTATTCATTGATAGATTGGAGAGAAAGAAAAACCCATTGCAAATACTCTTTGAATATGAAAACATTAGAAGAGCTCCTAATGAGTTAGTTCAGGACTATTGCACTAGGTTTAACAGTATCTACAATGCAATTCCAACCAACATTAAGCCTCTACCTGACCTAGCATTAATTAAGTTCCCTGATGGTTTTGATGCTGGCATGTCATACAAGATAAGGGAAAGAAACCCTAAAACACTTGAACAAATGCAGAGCAATATTGTTAGTGTAGAGGCAAACCTATTAGCTAAGAAAGCTGAATGAGAAATGAAAAGAAAGTTGTATTGAAAGAGGAAGCTTCCACTTCAAATGGAAAAGTAGATATTTTAGCCAAGAGTTTAGAAAGAATCATGGGTAGGTTAGAAAACATGGAGAGGAAAAATCAATGGGAGAATCAACAACAACAACCCCCAATAAGACACCCAAAATTTAGGAAGAACCCTAATGTTGGAAAGAATACTACACCAGATCAATAGATTAGGCCCCCCTTCCAAGAGAACTATGTTAAGTATTCATAGAACCAACAAGGAGAGGATGATACCCAAATTAACTTACAAGAAACCAAAGAGGAAGACATTGTTTTTCTTACTCAAGAAGAACACGAGTTATATATGTTGCAACAGTTGCAGTTAGAATCTAGTGAATCCTTTGATTTTAAACAGGCATATCAGTCAGCTATATATGAGGTACATAAACAATATAGCTTGAGAAGTAAAATGAATAACATGACTCCCATTAAAATATCCATCCAAACCCGGAATACGATAATAAAAGAAGCTCCAGTTGACAAAGTGTTACAAATCCTCCCTGGGGGAACACCTGAGACTTCAACCCCTAAGATTATAGATATAACCTCCACTAAAACCAAAACAGAGACAATTACTGAAAACAACCAAAATAACATAAATCAAGGCAAAACAATAGAAACACAGATTGCAATGCCTACTACTAAAAAACAGAATACAGACACACAAACAACACATATTAAGGAAGATCTGAATCAAATAAACAAACCTCAGCTCCCTTTCAATATAAAAAATGAAATAGCAAACTTAAAGATATCAATTCCTTTGACTGAACTAGTAAAGAATGAATCTTATAGGTCGCAAATAAATGAGACTTTGAACATAGGAGAGGGAGAGGATTCTATTAATTTGAATGATGACGAACCTGAATTATTGTTTGGACCTAAGGCCAATGGTATTCATCAACAAGGGGGAGTTCCTCCTTTTTACATTAGCCTAAACATTCATGATATGATATTGCATAATGCTATGTTGGACTCAGGGGCATCCCACAATTTGATGCCAAAGGAAAAAATGGAAAGACTGAACCTAGACATTACCAGGCCTTATAAGGATTTGTTTTCTTTTGACTCCAGTGAGGTTAAATGCCTTGTTCTGATCATGGACTTATGTGTGACTCTTGTCCAGTGACCTATAAAGAGAATTTTAATGGAAATTGTAGGTGCAGACATCCCACCGAAATATGTAGGGTAGAGGGCCTTGATGAAGGCATTGAGAAGAAGGTCTATGTTTACTGAAATGGAATCTATGTCTTGCGTAATGGCTTTGATATTAGAGGCTAAAGCCAACGGATCATCAACCTTCAAATCGAGGTTGAAGAAATTTACCATAATTTGTACAAGTTCTAGTTCTAAGCATGAGTGATATGAATCCTTTAATTTCTTCAGAGCATGATAAGAATATTCATTGGAAAATATATGATGAATGACCTCTTCACTTACTATTACAATCATAAGGGCATATGATTTCTTGTTTTTTTTTTCTTCCATATGGCTAGCTCATTCTATAATATAGGCTTGTTAGGCCCATTGTCCTCATTTTCATTACTAGTGTCAATTTGTCCTTCATAGATGTCATCCAAAAAATCATTAAAGATTGGAGTGTGTTTGATATTTATAGACCAGTCTTAGTAGTTGTTCTTGCCAATCAACACCATGCCAAAAATAGAGATGAGAGAATGCATTTTCAATTTACAGAAACAACAAAAAGGGAATGAAGTTACTACTAGAACATAGACTAGATTTAAACTTAGAATTCTTGTCTTTAATTTCTTTTATTGAAAAGGAGGATCTTGCACCAATTCAATCACTACTACATACACATTGGAGCCAACATTTAGTCTCTATTCATAATATCAACTAGGGAATAAAACTCATGGTTTGCAATAGGTTTTATAAGTAGTTGGAACTTCCAAGCATTTGAGAAGATTACACCATAATAAAAGATTATTTGAAACATCATGAAGGGAAGTTTTCTCTATAAAAAATTTTCATAGATTTCTTTAAAACACAAAAATGTATATAGGTTGATAATGGATTATATTGATTGAAATAACTATCCAAATTTTGTTGATGATAGTGACCACAGAATCAAACATCTTTGAAGAATTGATTTGATGACATGCAAGCTCTGAAAATGAGAATACATGGTGATGAGATCAGATAGAAAAGTATTCCTAACCATTGACCAGGAAATGATTATGATGATGAATAACATAACAATGACAATCCCAAATATGCAAGAGTGAAGTGAATTCCTCCCTTGGTAGGAACATAAAACTTGGAATTATGTACTAAGTGGGAGATGAAGGGGTTTCCCACAAAACAAATTAGATCTTAAGTATTGCCAAGTTGGGGTGTTCATATTAACGAGCCTTAATGTGAGGATTTCATGCAGAAGGAGGAGAAGAGCTAAGCAAAGGATAGGAGTTATAAATGGGTGCGCAACAAGTTGATATATATGCAGAGAAAGAATGGGCATCATGGAGAGAGAGAGAGGGAGAGAGAGAGAGAGAGAGAGGTGACACACTGACTCAAATGTGACATAAAGGATGCTACAATGCATGAGAATAAATAAACGAATGTTACTTCATGTACACCAAATGTTGCAAGAAGGTATGATCAGCTCACAAGCAGATTTGCGACTAGTAGAGAATTAGATCTATAGTCAAAATGATAGATATGTGTTTTTGGGTAAGAATCATGGAGTTAGGTCCTAATGTGTTCAATTATGCATATATACAGGACAAAGTGGGTAATCACTTCATATTTGGTGAGGGACTTTTGTTCCCTCTCAAAAAATTTCATTTCATGTAGCTTCGTATTATGTACAATAATAATATAATAATAACTCCAATGACTTTTGTGTCTAACAACTTAAATGTTGAAACAATATCCTAATTATCCATACTTCTCCTTTATCTTTCTTCTCATACTATATCACAGAATTCTATCACCTTAGTTTCACCTTCCAAACAATAATGTTGATATAATTTACATATATTGAAACCTCGAATTGAAATGAAATTGATTTCAAATTCCTATCCTTCTTTGACTGTCACTCAAATTAAGTGAGGTGTTGTATTTATTTTACAACTCCAGAAGTATATTATGTATATCTATAAATCTTAAAATTAATGGGAGAATAATAAAAAGTGTTTATTTTGGAATATCGCTTTTAGTATCTTAATTTAATTACTTGTTAGAGTCCTATAGTGATAGGATTCCTAATTTTGAATTGGCTATGGTTAAGTCTTGTAATATTGTACATACCTTTGCTTTCAGCAAATTTTTTCCATATTAAAATTAAAAAATGTAATGAGGGTATGTCCTAAAAGAAACATAAAAGGACAAGAAAAATAAGAAAAGATAAAGAAAAAAAAATGAAAAATATGAACCCCAAACAAAAAACAGATCATGAAAGTGTGCAAGTCCAAGTGCCACTACTCTTTACTTTATTGTCTTAAACAATGGTTGTGTGCAACTTGTCATACATGCCATAACCCATTATAGTCAAACTGTTTAATATTTATTGTTCCATGCTTTGATTTCATGTTTATAGTTAGAGAATAAAAATCTGACCAAATAGTTTAATCTTAGAAAATTAGTAGATAGGTAGAGAAATAAAAGGAGCTCATCAGTTTAATCTGAGCCTTTGGAAGATATAAGGTTAGAAGTAGATAGTTTGTTTCATAAAAGAATAAGGGAAAAAAAGGGTTTTCTAGCTTAAGTGCACCCACCAAAGTGAAGAAAAAATGTTAGGGTAGGTAAATGGGTAGGTAGAAGAAAGGTTGCAAAAATACAAGTCATTTGAAGCATAAGCACTACTATCATTTTTAATTATGTGTTTCAGTGTGCAAGAGCAGTTATCAAACTGAAAAGCATGTTCATAAGCTGATTTTCCTAACTTCCCCTTCATTGCATTTCACCCCTCACTATATACTTACTAATTTCCCTTTTACCCCTTCATGGATTGTGAAAACACCATTTCCATTAATTTTGCCTCTTACCCCTTGGTTTCACACATTCCCTAGCCAATTTACCTTCTACATTCATCCCATTTCCCAAAAATCCCTTTCCCCTTGTGTGAAACCATTTTTCCCCTTGGAAAATCACTTTCCATTTGATTAATTCCCCTAAAAATCTCGAGAAACCCACTAAACCTCTTATCCTAACTTTTATTTCCCCACGCATTACTTTATTAACCCCGAAAATTAATTTTCACCTGTTATATATTCCATAAACCCATATTACTTCATAACCCTACAGTTAATCATGGGTTAATTACACTTAATCATAATTAATCTCATGGGTCCCACTAACCTTCGCCCCATCACCCAACCATACAACTTTGCCATGTGACAACCGTTGGATCATCCACCCCCAGATATAATGACCCTCACCCATATTGCACCCACTCAATGCCCGACCTTTACCGAGCCGAGAGCACGCGATATGGGTAGTTTTGATCAGGCCCATTTTGCTACGTGTCACCCTCTAGGGTAGATCGTGTTCCCTCAGCAAAATACTGCCTAACCCTCATAAGAGGTGCGATACCCTGCAATATCGTCTCCTAGCCATAAAGCAAAACCACCTTTGTTCATATAATTTCCTCGCCAATCCTAAACCACTCCTGGTTAAAAGCCCTCATACCCCATTACTGGCCTTTTTTGCCCGTTTACATTACTAAAGCCTCTGAAGCACACCAACACCCTCACAACTCCTGCGACCAGTTACCAACCACTGGAAGCTTCCAAAACGCCACCATGTCACACCTCAAAGCCGAAGAAGCCTCTGCAGTCCTCAATTTTAAACTAGTTTGCAACCCTGACTATAAAAATATAGGTATTTGAGCAGAAAACCAAGAATATCCCTCTCATTTAAAAAAATATACTAAATGCATGAAATAATTGATTGAATTTACTTAATTTCCCTTTAAATAGAGACTTTTTGTTGAGTTGTGTTGTGTTCTTTCCATGATTAGCCCATGTAGTTAACAGGGTGGTTAGAGGCCCCCCCCCCTTTGTTGAGCCAATTGCATAGTGGGGGGGTCACAGGGGGTTTGAGGGGGGTGGGTAGCGCCCCTTTACGGGGTCTGGGGCAGTGCCCTGACAAATTCTTTTTCGAACCCTATATTAGGTTGGGCAGACCTACCTATGTTTTTGTGCATGATTTTCTCACATGATGCGATGGTTTTCGGTCCATGGTATTGGATGCTTCGGCATATATAAATATGTATTTTTACATTTAAAGTAACATAATGAAAAATCAAGCTGACAGTCTCAGCCTTGGGATCTAGGGGAAAATCTCTATGTATATTTGTTTTATGTGTTATGCTCTCGCATTGTTTATTTTCTGTGTTTTAGAATTTGTATGCAGGTAATTTTTGTACGGGGTTAAAACCTACATTTGGTATCAGAGCTATTTTGGCTTCAATGGTTTGCCCTTGTTACTGAGGGGTTTCACTCGGGCCTGTGGTAGAATTTGTTCAGTGGGAGATCTGTGGGATCAATTCTGGTGGTGAAAGAAGATGAAGAGCAGTGGAAAGATAGAGATCAAGAAATTTGACGATCAGATTTTTGAGTTGTGGAAACTCAAGATGGAGGATCTGTTGGTGGATAAGGATTAGTGGATCGAGGTAGATCTAGGCAATAAGCCAATGGTAGTGTTCAATGAAGAATGGATGAAGTTGGATCGGAAGGCAAAGAGCACAATATGATTGTGTGTCTCAGATTTAGTATCACTGATTGTATCAAGGGAAGCTACGACGAAGGCTTTATGGGACAGGTTAGGGACTTTGTACCAATCTAAGTCTCTGGTGAATAAAATGTTGCTGTGGAAAAAGCTGTATAACCTGAGGATGAAAGATGGAGACTCGGTGATAGAGCAGCTGAATGCATTTAATACTGTGGTAAGTCAGTTATTGTCTGTTGATATTAAAATTTCAGATGAAGTTAAGTGCATTAATTTATTGTGTTCTCTACTAGATTTGTGGGATAGTTTGGTTATTGCAATAGGTAACAATGCAACTTCCTTGAAGTTTGATGAAATAGTCTCATCCTTGCTAACAGAGTATATGAGACAGAAAAATTTGGAGAGCCAGAATAGTGATGCCTTGTTTGTACGAGGACGGTCCCAGAATAGAAACAAAAATAAGTCATCGAGTTGGAGATATATTTCTAGAGGGAGATGTAAATCTTTAGGAAAACCTGTAAAGGTGGTGTGCTGGAAATGTGGAAAGGAACGACACTACAAAAGGGACTGTAAATCTAAATCTCCTGACAAAGAAAAGGGATCTGATGATGCTCCTTCTATAGAGACGAAAACCACATCAGATGAAGGTGGGGATGTGTACTTGGCCTCTTCAAGTACACATGTAGATCATGAGGCATGGTTGAGTGACTTAGGTGCATCCTTTCACTTCACTCCCCATAGAGAGTGGTTCTGTGAGTATGAGAAATATGATGGTGGTGATGCCTTCTTCGGGGATGACAGGAAGGCTAGAATCATTGGTAGCGGAAAAGTAAAGTTGAAGTTGCAAGGTGGAAGGGTTAGAACACTTCCAGGTGTTCTGCATATTCCTACATTGGCCAGAAATCTAATTTATGTAAGCAAGTTGGAAGATGCAAGTGTAAAAATAGTGTTTGAAAAGATACCCGCAAGATGGTTCAGGGAGCACTGGTATTGATGCAAGGAGTTTGGATTGGAACTCTGTACAAGCTACAAGGTAGCATTGTTATTGATGGGTGCAACAACTCTGTGGTTCTTGAAAGTGGAGCAGAAAATCTAGTGGTCTCTCAAGAGAAGACCATGCTATGGCATCAAAGGCTTGGACATATTGGAGAGAAGGGCCTTCAAATACTTCATGGTAAAGGTATGGTAGAAGGTATGAGTAATAGCTCTCCGGATTTTTATTTCTGTGAAAATTGTGTATATGGGAAGTAGAATTGGGTGACTTTGCCCTCTCCTGGTAAGAGGGTTAAATAGATATTAGAGCTTTTGTATAGTGATGTGTTTGGACCTATGAAGGTTCCATCATTGGGTAAGTATGTGTACTATATATCGTTTGTAGATGACTTCTCAAGGAATACATGGATATACTTCCTCAAGAAGAAATCTAAAGTCTTTGACAAGTTTAAATAATTTAAGGCTCTGGTGGAAAATCAGACAGAGAAGAAGGTTAAGGTGTTGAGGACATATAATGGTGGAGAGTTTCGCAGCAAGGAATTTGAAGAATTCTATAAGAAGTGTGGTATAGCACGATAGAAGACTACTCCATACTCACTTAAGAAAAATGGAGCTGCAGAGAGAAGGAACAAGACATTTATGGAAAGGGCAAGAAGCATTGTCAGTGGTATCAGGTTAGGACGGGAATTCTGGGCAGAGGCGGTGAAGACAACATGTTACCTGGTTAATAGATCACCTTCATTAGCCTTGGAGGATAAGACTCCACAAGAGGTTTGGACTCGTAAGAAACCCTCTCTTTCACATCTGAGGGTATTTGGATGTGATGCATATGTACATGTTCCAAAGGAGAAAAGAACCAAGTTGGATAGTAAAGATGAAAAGTGCATATTTATTGGGTATAAGGATGGTTTAAAGGGTTATAAGATTTGGAACCCAGTAACATGGAAGGTTGTGTACAACCGAGATGCGGTGTTCAGAGAGGTGAAATATGTTATTAAACATGAAGTCCAACCAAAGGAACCTAAGAAGATAAAGTTTCAGCTAAAGGAGGAAGAATCAGACTCTACAGCAGAAGAGGAATCAGGAGATGAAGAGTCACAAACTCCAGGTGTGAGAAGATCAATTCGAGAAAGAAGGCAGCCAGAAAGGTATAGTCCATCTACTTTCTATTCAATTTTTTCTTTATTTATTACTGATGATGATCCCAAAATTGTGAAGGAAGAAATAGATTCAGAGGATGGAAAACTCTGGAAAGAGACCATGGTTGATGAATGGCATCTTTGCACAAAAATGAGGATTGGGATCTGGTGGAGTTGCCAACTGGAAGGAAACCCATTGGTAGCAAATGGGTGTCCAAGAAGAAGATAAATGCAGAAGGAAAGGTGGAGAAATACAAAGCTCGGTTGGTAGCAAAATGTTATTCCCAGGTGTTGGGAATTGATTTTGGTGATATTTTTTCTCCTGTTGCCAATGTAGCTTCTATTAGATTACTTTTATCTCTTGCTACTGCTTTTGATTTTGAGGTAGAACAGATGGATGTGAAGAAAACATTTCTTCACGAGGATCTACAAGAGGAGATCTACATGAAGCAACCTGAAAGCTTTGCGGTGAAGGGTATTGAAGAACTGATATGCAAGTTAAAGAAGTCTCTGTATGGGTTAAAATAGTCACCAAGGATGTGGTATCCGAAATTTGATACATTTATACGGGTACCCTGCTTCACCGAAGCAAAGCAGATCACTATGTGTATTTTAAATTAATGGTGACTATGTTATTTATCTAGTCTTCTATGTGGATGACATGTTCCTGGTTGGAAATGGAAAAGAAATTATCCAGGATTTGAAGACCCAATTGTCCTACAAATTTGACATGAAAGATCTTGGTGCTGCAAACTATATTTCAGGCATGGAAATTAAAAGAGATCAGGCAAAGAGGAAGCTCTAGTTAAACTAGAGGAAGTATGTTGAGACAATATTGCAAAGGTTTAATATGCAGGATAGTAAACCGGTGAATGTTCCTATTCCTATAGGTGTAAATCTATATGCCGAACAGTGTCCCAAGACACAAGAGGAGGAAGAGGACATGTCCCGTGTTCCATATGCAACTGCATTCGGTAGCCTGATGTATGAAATGGTATGTACTAGACCAAACATTTCACATTTAGTGGGAGTATTGAGCAGGTTTATGTCAAAACCAGGGAAGGAGCACTCGACAACAGTGAAGCGGGTTTTTAGGTATTTGCGTGGCACTAGTGATTATGGTTTGTGCTATCAAGGAAGACCAGGATTGGACCAAGTGTTGGATATTCATGGCTTTTTTGATGGGGACTAGGTTGGAGATCTAGATCAGAGAAGATATACAAGTGGATATGTGTTTAACCTATTTTGAGGTGCAGTCAGTTGGATGAGTAAGAAACAATCTATAGTGGCACTATCAACTGCAGAGGCAATATACATGGCAGCCACTCATGCAAGCAGGGAAGACGTTTTGTTGCAGAGATTGTGTTCAATTATGGGGTTAGTACATAGAGATATAAGGATATAATGTGATAGAAACAGTGAAATTTTCTTGGCAAAGAACCCTGCTTATCATTCATAGACAAAACACATTGATTTTCAGTATCACTTTGTGAGGGATATGATAGAAGACAAAAGGTGTTACTGGTAAGGGTGGACACTTTGAAGAATACTACAGATGCATTAACAAAATCGATGAGCTCTGAGAAGTTCTCTTGGTGTAGAGAAAAAATGGGCATTGCGAGGTTGGATGAATGACTAAGCTCTCCTATGGCCCCCTGTGGAAAGAAAACAAAAAGTGGGAGAACGTTGGGTTGTGTTATATTCTTTCCACAATTGGCCGACATAGTTAACTAGGAGGGTAGAGGGGGAGCAAAGCCCCCTCTTTGTTGCATTGATTGTGCAACGGGGGAGTCATAGGGGGGGTTGCAGCCCCCCTGTCTGGGGGGTTTGAGGGTGTTTGGTAGCCCCCCT
Organism: Pinus taeda; assembly: GCA_000404065.3. NCBI lineage: Eukaryota > Viridiplantae > Streptophyta > Pinopsida > Pinales > Pinaceae > Pinus > Pinus taeda. The sequence continues at coordinate 27,244 of APFE030309741.1, forward strand.
GTACAGGGGCTAGGACAACGCCCTCGGAAATTTTTTTTTCGACCCTATATTAGGTTGGGCGGACCTACCTATGGTTTTGTGCATGGTTTTCGCACATGGTTTTGGACGCGATGGTTTTCGTTCCATGGTATTGGATGCTTTGGCATGTATAAATATGTATTGTAACATTGAAAGGAACATAATGAAAAATCAAGCCGATAGTCCTAGTTTTGGGATTTAGGGCAAAATCTTTGTGTATATGTGTTTTATGTGTTATGCTCTCGCATTTTTTATTTTCTGTGTTTTAGAATTTGTATGCAGGTAATTTATGTCTGAGGTTAAAATCTACAGTTTTTAATTCCTAAAATACCAAAACCCCTACCTGCAAACTGTTGATACCCTATCCTAGTTATTGAATTGTTAAAACCTCACTCCCAAAGCCATATAACTCAAATTTCCATAGTTTATTACAGAAATGGCTGCCCAGACCTCTCTAAATGTCAGACTAGTGACAACCCCTCATTTAGACATTGACCACCTTGCCCTGGCAGATAGAGACTATAAAATCAAAGATACAACCACCCCATGCCACCTTCTAAGAATCCACTACTGGGCCAAGGATAGGTTCCTTAACCATGCTGATGATATAAAACTTTGGGAATCCAATCTTCCCAAGTATACATTCCCAGAAGTTCATCCATTCCTCAAAATAGTACATTTTTGTCATGCTTGTTATGTTCCAAGCCATAGGGCTTTTGAGGCACCAAAACAGAAATTTCACAATTTCATCATTAAGGAGCACCATACTCCTAAGGACATTCCACCCTATGTTGCTACTATTTTTTTAGAGATTGGTAGGAGGATAATCACCATGATTTCATGCATCCTAGGATGCACATCATATGAGTTTGTGGATGAGGTCATTATGGCCTTCTTGTCCATTTTCACTCTAGGAAAGCCTCTTGCCATTCTGTATGATTATGCCAAGTTCATTACAGATAGAATGCACGAACAACTCACTAGACTTCCCACTGAAAGAGTTATTAAATAGTCTTTAGTGTTGATTCATATGTTCCTCTATTACTAGACATATAAATTCCCTATGAAGATCCAAAAATTGGACACCAAGGGAAAGGAAAGATTAGTCATCTTCTGGACACCCCTGGTCCAAAAGTTTTCCACCTCATACAAAGAATTCATAGATTCTTTTGTATACCCAGTCATGAACATGTTGTCTTCTCATATTCAGCCTAGAATCAACCCAGAAATTAAAAGAGTACTGCGACTGGACAAGAATAGCAAGGTGGGAGACTGGTACCTCTACCAGAATCACACTAAAATCAGGATCTGTGGCTATGAGCTAGGCCCCTACGAATTGCCTAAATACCTCCCAATGAGGATATTTTCCCTTGAATACTTCAGGTAAATCATAAGTGCGTATGAGGTCAACTTCCTAGCTACTACGAAAAAGACACAGTTTAAGATGAAAAACCAAATGGGCCCTTTCATCTGTAACACCAGAGAGGCTGAACATGAGGCTGATAACATGCTCTAGGAATTGAAATTCAAGAATAGTTTCATTTGGAATTATGACCCTCATGGGGTTATAAACAAGCTCAGACAAAAGGTCAAGCTGGGACCTTACATCCACTACCCAAGACCTGACATTGAACAATATGTTAATCAGTGAGAATGGGTAGAGAATACGTTGATTGACATGGACAACATAGTGGTGGATGTGTAGAGCACAATTATTGGTTTAGAGAAACAATTTGACTAGAGATCTTTCCTGCAGGTTCCAGAGTTGGGAGAGCCAATGAACATTCCTCAAGTCATTCAAACCCCTCTCAATGAGGAGAAGAATCCTAAACGAAACAGAGAAGAAGTGTCAAGTTCTGCTATGGAGACCACTTATGAGTAGTTCAAGCTAAAAAAAGGCCCAAGTTGAATCCTTTGCCTGAGCAGGAGGAAAACGTTGCTTCAGAGGAAAGGATTGACATTGAGGAAATGGGGCAGAGTAGTAAATAGACAATGGAGGTAGCTGCATCAGTAGAGACACATCATCCATGTACTTCCAACACACAGATTATACAGAGATAGAAGAGTGTGTAAGTGTCTTCCTTCGTCAGGCTAACTGGCAAGGAAATAGATATCAAAGAAAGATTCAAGGAAATAAAAATGAGGAACGAAAAGCTCAAGGCAGACACCTATGCCAAGTACCTGAAGGTGACACCACAAAACCAAAATAGATTGATGTTAGCTTTTGACACCAAAGATGGAAAAATGTAGGTGTCATTGCTATAGCCCACTGTACGGTAGCACAAAACCTCAACAGACTACAAGAAGACCAATTTTGAGGTATTGGCTAGGGATATTCATCCCATTGATCAAATCGAATTTCACAAGTAGGCTGGAGAAATGATCTACTTCACCCTCACAACAAAGGCCATGGAAGCATTCAAATTGAAATATTCATTGGACAATTTTACAACCCAATACAAATTGGAAAAGGCCTCCTCCATTGCCAGGGACAGTAGGATAAAGTCCTTGGAGGACCTGATTATTGAACTGGGCCATGACCCAAAGGATGTCAAGGATATTGAGCAGTTAATCAAGAAAAAGAATGAGGATATTGCAGCCCTAAAAAAATAGATCAAGCTGCCTCAGTTATGGAATCCACAAACAAAGGAAGTCCTGGAAAGCCAGACTAATCATGAAGAAAATATGGACTTGGTGATGTAACTCAATGACCAGTTTAAGGATATGAAAAAGGAACTAGATAGCTTGATTCAGCTCAAACAAGCTGCTATTGATAGTGCTCCTCCAATTGTCATTCCAACAGTGACCACAGTTGTACCTTCCACTATGGGAGTAGCATTAGCTTCTACTGCTCCAATGGCCACTACACTGTCAGCATCAACAGCAATAGGTACCACATGTGATGAAGCAAATAGGCTTGTCAAAGCAATGGAAGAAATTTCCATTCAGATGGTTGAGATGAACAAACTGAAGAAGAAAGTCAGCAGCCTTGAAACAGATTGCAAACTTGCCTAAATTATGCATAAAGAAGAGCAATAAAAGGCTACAAGGATGAATGAAAGGATAACAGACCTGGAGAAAGAACTGACCTTGATTGAACCGATAGGATAGGCTAAAGAGTAATTGTGTGCTAATATCATGGACTCCGTCAATGGTATTTGGCCATCTATCCAAGTAATTTTTGAGCAGATTGATTTGGCAAAGCAGGCAACAGAAGCCATTGAAAGGGTCAACACAGAACTTGGAGATATGCGAGAGCAAGCAACAAGAATCATCCACTTCCTCAACTCCAATAATAGATATGAACTACCAAAGCTTGACATACCTGATAGGACAGGTACAATTTTGGAAGTTAGGAGAGTCCTCACCAAGAGGAATTTGATTTTGAATCTAGAAGATAAGTGTCATACATGCAGCTAGCCGTTGACAGGTTCATGGCTAAATTTGAGCTGTTGAAGGAAAATGGATTACCTAATCCGTTAGTTATAAATGACAAGTTAATGACACATGCACATTACAACAAGAAGATAAGGGAAGTGGCCAAAGAATAGGTGATCACTTCATCTATGAAGAGCATGACAATAGGCAAAGTCTTGTACCAAACATTTCAAAAGTTGTTTTACCTCTAGCATGAGGTAGAACACTTGTTTATTAATAAGCCCACTTTGGCCAAATATACAAAGGTGGATGAGATATACAGAAAAATGATCGATATCTAATTACGAGATGAAGAAATATGGGAAAAAATCAATGATTTACGATAGTAAAAGGACAGTAAATTATAAATCTTTGGTAAAAAGTAAAACAACAGGTACAAGGATATTGACAGGCCAGCAAGATTAAAGTGTATCAGATGAAAGAGTATCAGGTGAAAGGTTAAAGTAAAACATAGCATCTAGCGTGAAATCCAAACATCCTAGCAGCATAAAGGGCTAAAAATCAATGTCTACAACCAGAAGAACCAAAATAAAAGGGACAACATGAAACAGTTCAATAGCTGTTATATTCTTGCAGAAGATATATATATATTTTCCCTAAATTATTTCTGAATATAGTTTCAAATATTTTGTAATTCCTTTTGTATAAATACTTCTCCATTTGAAGTATTTTGGGTGGATTATTTTACATTTGTGGAGTTATTTTGATCTTGAACCTATGGGTGATTGTACTATTTTCAAGTCAACACACTGGAGCAAGTAATAAAAGCATTTTGCTACAGGATTCATGAGATGATCCATTTGCAGTGAAGTACTTTCTTTGTGTGATTTTTTTATCTTTCTTATGTGTTTTCATAATCTTAAATGTGTTCTAAAATCTAAATAAATTAATTGGAAATATCGCTTAAAATTTGTTTAATTACACTCTTTTTTGCATAGTTAGTCATTTATGTGTTTTCCTCTGATACCCAGATTTGATAACCCTTAATTTCTCTCCCATCTCGGTTGACTTCTTTCATTTCTTCCAAAGTCTGGCCTAGGGAACCCTTAATTGCTCCCTGGATCCGAATTGATGCCATTCACCATTGAGCTCTGAAATTTATAGTAACTCATCTATCTTTCCCTGTAGACATTGTTTTTAGAATTCAATCTAGTCTTGTTTGTCATACATCTGACTCCATAGCCCAATGGTATAGGCCAAACCTCTATCCATCTAAGTAAAGTGATCCCACCACCAAAGTTTCAAAACAAAAACGAAGTGCAAGCAATAACTAGCCTAAAATCATCTTAACTAAAACAAAGTTAAATTATCAAGAGAGAGCCCTCTCTAAGAATCAGGAAGGCTAGGTCCTGATCTCCAAAAGTGGTTTGTGGTTACCTTTGGTTTTTCTTTCTTCATACTTCAAAAGAAATATCAGAGTGATAATATTTCTGGTGACCATACTGGGGACTTCGATCCTCAATCTCATAAAAATTTAAGGAAACCTTAAATTTAATCTTGAGCCCCTTAAGGTCATAATCTAAAGTAAAATTTTCAAACAAAAATAAAAAATCATAAAAACAGTTTAAAAAGTTTGAATTCTAGCTCCTTAGAAGATTCACTATACCAGGGAAAACCCAGATCCAAACCCTACAATTATAGTTGATGACCCAGACATAATTCTAAGAAAACCGAAAAACAAAGAAACTCAAGCAAGTAGTAGCCAGCTAATCAAAGCAAACTCACTCCCTAAGGATTTTTCAACTTTATTGGAAATCCCTTTTGATTTGTCATTTAACCTCTCATTATTTAGAACTAAATCTAAGAATGCCATCCATGAAACAGTGTTAGATGTTGATTTTACTCAACTCATTAAATCAAAAAGGGTTATCCATCCAGATTTAGATAAATTTGTCTTGGATGCTTTTGACAAGTTAGAAGCTTTAACCTCTACATTGATCATCAATATAGATAGTGCTTACCTTCAACAATCTGTTGAGCTAGCTTCCCTTACTGTTGCTACGTCTAAAATTTCTGCATAGTCTTCACTCACTGTAAATACACCTTCTTTTACCATAACCTCACCAATAGTATCCACCATAATCTAGTCACCTAAACCAGTTATTAATCAACCATCCCCATCATCATCTAGTTCATCTCCATTAGTTTCAAGCCCTTCTTCAAGCACCGCAACTCTACCCCCTAGTCAAGCCATAATCACAACAATGGCAAACCAATATGCTCTTCTTATTTTACCTGCACAACTCCATGCCATGCCTGCAGATTATTAGAGTACGATTTTCCTGTTTGATGCTACTGGTCATTACACTACAGAGCAACATGTAAATAAAATGTCCGAATTTTTTGAGTTGCATGAGATAGATGAAGCAGATGTCAAAATGAGGTTGTTTTCCCAAACCTTAACTGGGGATGTCAAGAAATGGTTCAAAGCCTTTCCTGCCAACCATATTGCAGACTTAACCAGATTTATAGGCTATTCATTGATAGATTGGAGAGAAAGAAAAACCCATTGCAAATACTCTTTGAATATGAAAACATTAGAAGAGCTCCTAATGAGTTAGTTTAGGACTATTGCACTAGGTTTAACAGTATCTACAATGCAATTCCAACCAACATTAAGCCTGTACCTGACCTATCATTAATTAAGTTCCCTGATGGTTTTGACGCTGGCATGTCATACCAGATAAGGGAAAGAAACCCTAAAACACTTGAACAAATGCGGAGCAATATTGTTAGTGTAGAGGCAAACCTATTAGCTAAGAAAGCCGAATGAGAAATGAAAAGAAAGTTGTATCGAAAGAGGAAGCTTCCACTTCAGATGGAAAAGTAGATATTTTAGCCAAGAGTTTAGAAAGAATCATGGGTAGGTTAGAAAACATGGAGAGGAAAAATCAATGGGAGAATCAACAACAACAACCCCCAATAAGACACCCAAAATTTAGGAAGAACCCTAATGTTGGAAATAATACTACACCAGATCAATAGATTAGGCCCCCCTTCCAAGAGAACTATGTTAAGTATTCATAGAAACAACAAGGAGAGGATGATACCAAAATTAACTTACAAGAAACCAAAGAGGAAGACATTGTTTTTCTTACTCGAGAAGAACACGAGTTATATATGTTGCAGTAGTTGAAGTTAGAATCTAGTGAATCCTTTGATTTTAAACAGGGATATGAGTCAGCTATATATGAGGTACATAAACAATATAGCTTGAGAAGTAAAATGAATAACATGACTCCCATTAAAATATCCATCCAAACCCGGAATACGATAATAAAAGAAGCTCCAGTTAACAAAGTGTTACAAATCCTCCCTGGGGGAACACCTGAGACTTCAACCCCTAAGATTGTAGATATAACATCCACTAAAACCAAAACAGAGACAATTACTGAGAACAGCCAAAATAACATAAATCAAGGAAAAACAATAGAAACACAGATTCCAATGCCTACTACTAAAAAACAGAATACGGACACACAAACTGCACATATTAAGGAAGATCTGAATCAAATAAACAAACCTCAGCTCCCTTTCAATATAAAAAATGAAATAGCAAAATTAAAGATATCGATTCCTTTGACTGAACTAGTAAAGAATGAATCTTATAGGTCACAAATAACTAAGACTTTGAACATAGGAGAGGGAGAGGATTCTATTAATTTGAATGATGACGAACCTGAATTATTGTTTGGCCCTGAGGCCAATGGTATTCATCAACAAGGGGGAGTTCCTCCTTTTTACATCAGCCTAAACGGTCATGATATGATATTGCATAATGCTATGTTGGACTCAGGGGCATCCCACAATTTGATGCCAAAGGAAAAAATGGAAAGACTGAACCTAGACATTACCAGGCCTTATAAGGATTTGTTTTCTTTTGACTCCAGCGAGGTTAAATGCCTTGGTCTGATCATGGACTTATGTGTGACTCTTGTCCAGTGACCTATAAAGAGAATTTTAATGGAAATTGTAGTTGCAGACATCCCACCGAAATATGGAATGTTGTTATCTCGCTCATGGGGAGAAAAACTGCAAGGATCCTTGTAGTTGGATATGTCTTATGCCACCATATCTATTTTTGGCCAACCAAGAAAATTATATAGGGATACCTTGATGAAATACATGGTCGGTAGTGAGGAAAAGCCACAAACCTTTCCCATATACTCCATGCATTCAGACATGGACTCTTTCATATTATACAATGCTAAAAGTGATAAAAAGGAAATCACAACAAAAGACCTAAAATACAGAACGATTGATAGTGAGAACACATTTCATGAGTCACTTTGGAATTTAGACTTTGATGGGTCCGTCAATAGGTTAGGGGTTGGTGCAGTAGTGTGGATGCATAATATCGAGAATAATCATGCTGAGGGACATGCTTTCAAGTTGAACTTCAAATGTACCAATAACATGGCCAAATATGAAGACCTAATTATAGGGTTACAGTTGGTTAGGACTAAGAGCCAAAAGAGTTTCCATCGTGGGAGACTCAGACCTGATTATTAAACAGATTAGTGGTGAATACTCTGTCAACAATAGGGTTACAGTTGGTTATTCCTAGAAAACAAAACATGCAGGCCCACAGTTTAGCCACTTTTGCTAGTACTTGTAAATTGCCATTTCAACCAAAGCATTAGTACACTTTAGAAGTCAGACATAGGCTTGTTATACCAGACAACCTGAAGTATTGGCAGATTTTCTCCCAGGATTCTCAGATCTATGATTTCATGAACAATGAAGGTGAGTTTCAAAATTGCAAGATAGATGTTGACTCTACAATAGACAATAATATAGAAAGTAACCTAAATGTAAATATTTTAGATGTAGCTAAACCAACTAAATTTACTAGAGTAGAAATAGATAGTTTAGAGAATGTAGAGATTGAAGAAATAATGAATGATGATCCTGAGATTCTTAATTTAGAAAATAATTTTTTTCCTAAAGGATTAGTACCTTTAGAAGATTTGTTTGACTCTAATGATGTAGCTAGGAAACCCAAGATGGAACCTCTGAGAGATGACATAGTAGAGGTTAACATAGGAACTAAGGATAAACCAAAACTCATCAAAATATCAAAAGCCTTACCTCTAGAGGAAAAGGTTAAATACATCAATCTATTTAAAGAGTTCAAGGATGTATTTGCATGGAGTTATGAAGACTTAAAATCTTACGACACCAGCATAATCCAACACAAAATACCTCTAAAATAAGATCATAAACCTCTCAAACAGAAACTTAGGAGAATAAACCCAGCTCTTATGCCCTCTATTGAGAAGGAAGTTAAAAGAATGTTTGATACCCAAATAATATCCCCCATTAAATACTCAGAATGGATTTCAAACTTAGTCATAACTAGGAAAATGACAGGTGAAATTAGACTTTGTGTAGATTTCAAAAATTTAGACAAGGTCTCACTAAAAGATAAATATCCCCTACCAAAGATGGATCATATACTCCAAAGGGTAGTAATATCATCTACGATTTCGTTGTTAGATGGATTATCTGGGTATAACCAGATCTTAGTCCAACCTGAGGACCAAGCCAAAACTGTTTTTACTACTCCTTGGGGTACCTTCATGTATTTCAAGATTCCCTTTGGATTAATGAATGTAGGTGCCACATTTCAAAGAGATATGGATATATCTTTTGCCAACAAGATCCATGATTTCTTAGTAGTATACCAAGATTACATCACAATCTTCTCTAAATCTGACAATCAACACTTAGACCACTTGAGAAGAGTATTTATCAAATGTAGAAAATTTGGGATTTCTTTAAATCCAAAAAAGTCACTCTTTGGTTTGGAAGAGGGAAAACTGTTGGGACATATCATATCTAAAGATTGGATTAGAATAGATCTTGCTAGAATAAAGGCCATTTTTACCATTACCCATCCTAGAAACATTAGAGAGATACATTCATTTCTAGGCAAGATAAACTTCCTTAGGAAATTCATTTCAAATCTAGCAGAACCGATTAGAGAGTTAAATAACATGCTAAGAAAGGACTCAACACTTAAATGGACAATAGAGGCCAAACAATCCTTTGAAGCCATCAAGGAAGCCTTAACTAAGACTCCAGTCCTAATAAGTCCTGATTTTAATAAGGATTTATATTTTTTTATTTTGCTTCAGAACACATCATTGCAGTAGTCTTGTTGCAAAAGAACAACCAAGGATATGAACAACCAATTGCATTTTTAAGTAAATCCCTAAGAGATGCCACACTCAAATACAATATCATGGAAAAGCAAGCATTAGCTTTAGTAAAGGCTATCAAAGACTTCAGAGTATACATTCTGTATTCTCACATTATTGCTTATGTTCCAAATTTTGTAGTTAAGGACATTTTGACACAAAATGGACCTAAAGGGAAAAGAGGCAAGTGGAATGCCACAATATTGGAATATGAGATAGATATAAAGCCAACAAAGCTTATCAAAGGCCAAGGTTTAGCCAAACTCATCACTAAATCAAACTCTCAGGCCCTTGATATAAACTTCATTAGTGCACTTGATAATCAAGAAGATATGGTGACTCCACCAATCAATGAACCTTTTGCTGATTCACCCTGGTATGCACATATTATATTTGTATTACAAATATTATAAACTCCTCCTAGTTTGACAAGAACTAAATCTAGATTTTTAAAGATGAAGTCATTGAAGTATTGTATTATAGATAATGAAAAATTTTGGAAAGACAGTAGTGGTACTATTTTGAATTGTTTATTGAAAAATGAAGCTGATAAAATCATGCAAGAGTTTCATGTAGGGGATTGTGGAGGACACTTGTACTGGAAGACTACTACTGACAAAATCCCAAGGGCTAGTTTTTACTAGCCCACTTTGTTTGCATATATTAAGAAACATGTGGCCTCCTACCATAAATATCAGATATTTGTGGGAAAGAAAAAACTTTTACGCTTGCCTCTTAAACCAATTTCCACTGAAATTCCATTTCAACAATGGGGGTGAGACTTCATTGGAGAAATACACCCAGCCTCCTCAGTTCAGCATAAGTGGATTCTGATAGCCATAGACTATTTTACCAAATGGATAGAGGCCATACCTTCTAGGCAAGCCACATACACTATCATAATCTCCTTCCTAGAGAGTAATATCTTGTCAAGATTTGGATGTCCCCAGAAGCTCATTACTGATAACGCAGCTGCCTTTAAATCCAAAAGAATGATAGATTTCTGTAACAAGTACCACATCACCCTTGTCAATTCCGCAACCTATTACCCTCAAGCTAATGGACTAGCAGAGTCATCCAACAAAAGCCTTTTCAATATTATTAATAAATTGTTGGGACATAACAAAAAGACATGGAACAAGAAGTTAGTCAATGCCTTATGGGCAGACAGACTTACTACTAAGAAATCCATTGGAACATCACCCTATCAGTTGGTTTATGGGATGGATGCAATTTTCCCATCGTCCCTAGGAGTGTTAGTGATGAAGATCATCTAGGAATTATAGGTGGAACCAAATGATATTTAGAGAAGAATAAATCAGATCATACACCTAAAAGAAACTAGAGAAGAAGTATATGTGAAAACACATGTAATCCAAGAAAAAATCAAGAAATTCTTTGATAAAAAGACTAAAGTAGATGATTTTTACATAGGAGATAAAGTACTTAAGTGGGATTCAAGGAGAGAAGACAAAGACAAGCATGGAAAATTTGATTTTTGTGGCAGGGGCCTTCTGTCATTTATGGCTATAGATGCAACAATGTTTTTTTCTTGAGAAACATAGACAAATCAGATTTACCAGGAGGACCTATTAATGGTAGGATGCCGAAGCATTATTTTTCCACTGACTCACAATAGTTCACTCTATTTTGCATCATTGTACATAACATTGCATAGTGTAGATTGAATTGGATGGTAATCCTTTGAAGTTGAAGCGCAGAGAGAAGGCCCTAAGCTTTGAAGGATTCACTATCATAAGTATCAATAAAGAAAACTCACAGAAGGACATTTTACAAGGTAACAAGAGTCAAAATTCAAGGGCTACTAGTCTTTTGAGTTCTTGACATCTCACCAGGAAATGCCATCCCCATGCAGAGCCACTGTTAGAGTCCTATAGTGATAGCATTCATAATTTTGAATTGGCTAAGGTTAAGTCTTGTAATATTGTACATACCTTTTCTTTTTGCAAATGTTTTCCATATTAAAATTAAAAAATGTAAAGAGGATATGTCCTAAAATAAATATAAAATGACAAGAAAGAGAAGAAAAGATAAAAAGAAATTAAAAATAAAAATAAAAATATGAACCGCAAACAAAAAACAGATCATGAAAGTGTGCAAGTCCAAGTGCCACTACTCTTTACGTTACTGTCTTAAATAATGGTTCTGTGTAGCTTGTCATACATGCCAAAACCCATGATAGTCAAACTGTTTAATCTTAACTATTTCATGCTTTCAATTTCATGTTTATAGTTAGAGAATAAAAATCTGACCAAAGAGTTTAATCTTGGCAGATTAGTAGATAGGTAGAGAAATAAAAGGAGCTCATCAGTTTAATCTGAGCCCTTGGAAGATATAAGTAAGATTAGAAGTATATGATTTGTTTCATAAAAGAATAAAGGAAAAAAAGGGTTTTCTAGCTTAAGTGCACCCACCAAAGTGAAGAAAAAATGTTACGGTAGGTAGAAAAAAGGTTGCAGAAATACAAGTCATTTGAAGCATAAGCACTACTATCATGCTTAACTATGTGTTTCAGTGTGCAGGAGCAGTTATCAAACTGAAAAGCGTGTTCATAAGCTGATTTTCCTAACTTCCCCTTCATTGCATTTCACCCCTCACTATATACTTATTAATTTCCCTTTTACCCCTTCATGGCTTGTGAAAACACCATTTTCATTCATTTTGCCTCCTACCCCTTGGTTTCACACATTCCCTAGCCAATTTACCTTTTCCATTCACCCCCCTTCCCAAAAATCCCTTTCCCCTAGTGTGAAACCCTTTTTCCATTTGGAAAATCACTTTCCATTTGATTAATTCCCCTAAAAATCTTGAGAAACCCACTAAAAGTCTTATCCTAACTTTTATTCCCCCCCACATTACTTTACTAACCTTGAAAATTCATTTTCACCCATTACATATTCCATAAACCCACATTACTTCATAAGCTCGTAATTAGTCATGGGTTAATTACGCTTAATCGTAATTAATCCCATGGGTCCCGCTAACATCCACCCCATCACTCAACCGTGCAACTTTGTCGTGCAACGAGCATTGGACCATCCACCCCCAGATCTAACGACTCTCACCCATATCACGCCCACTCAATGCTCGACCTTTACCGGCCCGAGAGGACACGATATGGGTGGTTTTGCTCGGGCCCATTTTTCTACGTGTCACCATCTAGGATAAATCACGTTCCCTCAGCAAAATACCACCTGACCCTCATAAGCAGTGTGATACCCTCCAATACCACCTCCCCACCATAAAGAAAAGCCATTGATGTTCATATAATTTCCCATCCAATTCTAAACTAGTCCCGGTTAAAAGCCCTCATACCCCATTATTGGCCTTTTTCACCCGTTTACACTGCTGAAGACTTCGAAGAACACCAACACCCTCATAGCTCCTACAACTAGTTACCACCCGTCGGATACCTTCCAAAATGCCACCATAGTGCACCTTAAAGTTGAATAAGCCTCTACAGACCTCAATTTTAAACAATTTTGCAACCCCCGACCATAAAAATCCAGGTATTTAAGCAAAAAACCAAGACTTTCCCTCTCATTTAAAAGAAAAAATACTAAATTCATGAAATAATTGATTGAATTTACTTAATTTCCCTTTAAATAGAGAGTTTTCAATTCCTAAAATACCAAAACCCCTACCTGCAAACTGCTGATACCCTACCCTAGTTACTGAATTCTTAAAACTTCACTCCCAAAGCCAGATAACCCAAATTTCTACAGTTTATTATAGAAATGGCTGCCTAGACCTCTCTAGATGTCAGACTAGTGACAACCCCTCATTTATACATTGAGCACCTGGCCCTGGTAGACAGAGACTTCCGAATCAAAGATACAACCACCCCATGCCACCTTCTGAGAATCCACTACTGGGCCAAGGATAGGTTCCTTAACCATGCTGGTGGTTTAAACCTTTGGGAATCCAATCTTCCCAAGTATATATTCCCAGAAGTCCATCCATTCCCAGACATAGTACATTTTTGTCATGCCTATTACGTTCCAAGTCATAGGGTTATTGAGGCACCAAACCATGAGATATTGTTCACCATTACGGCTTAATCCATCAGCCAGATGCTGCAAATCTAGCCTGCTCCTAATCTGACTCCTTTGTACATTAGACACCTGTTAGACCTATACATCACACTGGGCCCAGACAGGATCAAACATATATTTCACAATTTCATCATTAAGGAGTGCCATACTCCTAAGGACATTCCACCCTATGTTGCCACTATTTTTTCAGAGATTGGCAGGAGGATAATCACCATGATTTCATGCATCCTATGATGCACATCAGATGAGTTTGTGGATGAAGTCATCATGGCCTTCTTGTCCATTTTCACTCCAGGCAAGCTTCCTGCCATTTTGTATGATTATTCCCAGTTCATTGTAGATAGAATGCATGAACAACTCACTAGACTACCCACTGAAAGAGTTTTTAAATAGTCTTTAGTGTTGTTTTATATGTTCCTCTATTACCAGACATATAAATTCCCTATGAAGATCCAGAAATTGGACACCAAGGGAAAGGAAAGATTAGTCATCTTTTGGACAACCCTTATCCACAAGTTTTCCAGCTCATACAAAGACTTCATAGATTCCTTTGTATACCCAGTCATGAACATGTTGGCTTCTCAGATTTAGCCCAGTATCAGCTCGAAAATTAAAAGAGTACTGCAATTGGCCAAGAATAGCAAGGTGGGAGACTAGTACCTCTACCAGAATCACACTAGAATCAAGATCTATGGCTGTGAGCTAGCCCCCTACAAATTGCCTAAACACCTCCCAATGAGGATATTTTCCCTTGAATACTTTAGGCAAACCATAAGTGCAGATGAGGTCAACTTCCTAGTTGCTAGGAAAAAGACACAATTAAGATGAAAAACCAAATGGGCCCTTTCATCTGCAACACCAGATAGGCTGGACCTGAGGCTGATATCATGCTCCAGGAATTGAAATTCAAGAATAGTTTCATTTCACATTATGACCCTCATGGGGTTATAAACAAGCTTAGACAAAAGGTCAAGCTAGGACCTTACATCCACTACCCAAGACCTGACATTGAACAGTATGCTAATCAGTCAGAATGGGTACAGAATACATTTATTGAAATGGAAAACATAGTGGTGGATGAGGAGAACACCATGATTGATTTAGAGAAACAATTTGACCAGAGATATTTCTTGCAGGTTCCAGAGTTGGGAGATCCAATGAACATTCCTCTGGTCATTCAGACCCCTCTCAATGAGGAGAAGAATCCTAAAAGAAATAGGGAAGAAGCATCAAGTTCTGCTATGGCGACCACTAATGAGCAGTTCAAGCTAAACAAAAGGCCCAAGTCGAATCCTGTGTCTGAGCAGGAGGAAAACATTGCTTCATAAGAAAGGATTGACACTAAGGAAATGGGGCATAGTAGTAAACATACAACAGAAATAGCTACATCAGCAGAGGCATAGCCGCCACCTACTTCCAACACATAGATTATACAGAGACAGAAGAGCATGGAAGTGTCTTCCTTTGTCAGGCCAGCTGACAAGGAAATAGATATCAAAGAAAGATTTTAGGAAATAAAAATGAGGAATGAAAAGGTCAAGGCAGATGATGAGCCCCAAAATTGGGTAACTTATTGGGCTCATTTTGCCTAATTGTTCTTCATCAATCCACCATTTTTCATAGTTCATGCATGTTTTTGAAGTATATTTATTCTAATTGAATGAATGAGGATAGTCACTTTACCAAGAAGGCTAACACGTGGTTATTGCAGATTTTTGGACAACTTTTGGACCAAGGCCAAGCATTTATGAGCTAGATGACAGCCAAGCATGTGAGAACAAGGGTGAGGATTCGTAGGAAGGGTGTCTCCTACACTAAATGGCCCCTTCCTTGAATTCTCCACCCTCAGCTCAGAGTTCAGCAGGCCACCAAAAATGATTCCCAAGGGTAGCCAAGCAGTTTTGTGAAAAGTGATTGTTTACTGGTAGTTTGAGTAGTCGAGCCCCTTGAGTCAAGGAGGGCTATTGGGGGACCTCGTAGTGTATAAGAAGGAAGGCTTCGAGCCTTCCTACTTTACTTTTGGAACATTTGTATTGTGCACTCTAGTGCTGCTCTGTTTTTTCTCATTTGTGGAGCTTTTGCTGTAAACATTTTTGTGACATGGTTATTTTCTAAATAATGGAGATCAGTTGCATTTTGCTTCAGTTCTGAGCTTCTTTTTAGGAGCCTATAGCTCTTGGGGTTGGGCCCAACCCAAGTGCCAGGATCTCCTTTGTGTACTGTTATGTGTTTTTGTTGCTTTTAATTAATTTTTGCTAGTAGGTTACAATCTTGTTTGGTCATTTAGTTCATTTTTGCTGATAGAAATAGTTGCTCATGTTTTTAGTTGATTTTATAGGTTGGTATCAGAAAATATCTTCAAAAGGGGCTACCAAGCAACCCCTGATCGCACCTCTCCCTCCTTGGGACCATGATCTGAGACCAAGGTGTCCTTGTTGCCATAAAAACATTGTTCTTGCTTCTTCATGCAATTTCTAGTGTTAGATTTGTAGTTGCAAAAGTTGGTTCCAGTTTTGATTACAAGCTTAGATCCATTATTTTTTGGTTTCCATAGTTGATTTACATGATTTTCTTCCAATAAACTTCTTTGCATCATGTTTATGGTTTCTAGGTCAAATTAGGTTAAAGTAGTTAGATCTTTGGTTTGCATAGTCTTTGTTTGATCAATTTTGGGAAATAACGTGCAGAGTACCTATGATACCTCCTCATCTATCCTTATCCCATCCATGCAACCCGTTTCGTCCTCTAACTCAGGTTCTTGCCTCTCATTTTCCACGTTTTTTCACTTTGCCCTAGTTCCTACATTCGTGCGCAACAATGCTTCTCCTATCTTCGAACCAACCCAATCGCCTTAGCCACTCTCCATCCTCAATCACCTAGTCCCAAACCTCTTCACACACTTAACTCACCTCCATACCCACTTCTTCACCTTTCTGCCACCATCAACCCTTCAAAATCCCCTTTTGGAACATCCTGTAGAAACATCTTGTACAAGCTACAGTACATCCTATAGAACCCCTACAGACTTCCTGTAGAAGCTCACGAAAGTGGTTTCTTGAGATCTGATCACTTTGAAACTCTCTGGAAGGGTGCTAGGGACCCCTTAGGCCCTCTTCTCACCTTTCAAACCTCCTCCAATAATTTCCTTTCGCCAATCAACCTCTGCACAGAAAAAATAGTTAAAGCACATGCATAATAATTCTGACAACTTACTCTAAAATACGAAAAGATGTTTTTTTCCAGATTGTACTGTAGAAGTAGCTTAGTCACATGCATTGTACCTTCCTAGAATTCAATGGCATCCATTTCAACTAGGGTTCGCTAGGGTTTTCATTTCCTTTTAGCTTCTTAGTTTCTTTCTGCAAGTAGATTAGCTTCCTTTGAGTTAACTTTTGTCCATCAGTTAAAAGCTTCTTCTAAGAGCTCATAGAAGTTGGCTTAGGCTCCTCACGGACTTGTGCCAACTGATCAAGTGACAACCGCGGCAAGAGCTAGTTCTTGTGCATACAACACCGTCACTTCCAAGTTTGTTACGAATGACCAGGTTGATAAAAGTAAAGAAGGGAGTCCCAGGAGTTGCAGCATTATTACTGCTATACTGGAGCCCACAATCTTTTTCACCGTTGTCGGGGAAGCGTCAGAGTATTTGTGATTGTTGCTTTTCTTCTATTTTCTACTACAACCTTCTACTAAGTAGTTTATTTCATTTATTTTTTGCAATTTCATTTCCGCAAAAGTATATTAGACATTTCCTGCTTTCATTTCATTTCAACAAGCGTAGATTAGATATTTCCCACTTTCATATATTAGCATTTCAATTCTACAATTTCATTTCTGCAAGCGTAGATTATCATTTCAATTCCGCAATTTCATTTCTACAAGCGTAGATTAGAATTTCAATTCCACAATTTCAATTTTGCAAGCGTAGATTAGCATTTGAATTCTGCAATTTCAATTCCGCAAGCATAGATTAGCATTTCAATTCCGCAATTTCCATTCTACAAGCGTAGCCTAGAATTTTATTTATACAAAATAGATTAGTCCTTTCCTGCTTTCATTTCAATTCCACATTTTCATTTCAGCAAGATAGATTTTAGTTAGTTGCATCAATCTATTTCAGTTTTGCAAGTACAAGTAGAAAAAAACAAAAAATCAACCAAAAAGATTTCATTTCATGCCTCGTAGGAACAGAGACAATACCGGAAAATTCTTACCCAACACCCCCACCACATCACTGAGTCACCCTTCTCTCTTCTTCAGTGGCAGTGATCCAGAAGAACCTATAGGTGAACCTCCAAAGAGATATGAAGATCCTATAACAGAAGAAGAGCAAGAAAACATTCCTCTTGAGACCATGGCTGAACGCAGAAACGATATAGGAGATGAGGAGAGAATAGAAGGTGCCTTTCCCATCTGAGAGACTAATGGGGACACGAAAATGAAAAATATAAGTCCCTCAGCCTTACCTCACTTCCATGGATTGACCACTGAAGACCCTGATACGTTCTTGTTTGAGTTTGTTGTCATTTGTCGAACTTATAACTATGAAGAAGACAAGCAAAAGTTGAAACTCTTTCCCTCTACCCTCAAGGACGCAGCCCTACGCTAGTTCATGGGGTTACCTGGAAAGAGTATCACAACTTGGGCTCAAATGCAACAATCCTTTAAAAAAAAATACCGGGACTACTATAGGTCAAAGGAAATGAAGGGAGAAATATTTTGGATGACCATGGGAAGTGATGAATCTTTAGAAGACTATGAAGAGAGGCTCCAACTTAGTTATAAAAGGCCAGGTGCACACTTGACCCTGAATCTCTAAAGCTGGTTCTACTCCGAGGAGTCCCTGAAGACCTTTTAGATACCCTCCATTTGCTAGCTGGCGGAGACATCTACCAACTACTTTATGAGAACATAAAGACTGTGTTTAGAAACCACTCTAGGGCAGCCCAGAAAAGAGGTAGGGAGAATCCACTTTTAGCTAGTGCCACCTTCTCCAAACATGATTTTACAAATCAAATGGAAGATCTTAAAAGTGAGATGAGCCAGACCCTTGCCATGCAACTGGATACTTTCCGAATCCAACCGAATAAAGAGGAAGTTGAGAGGCCTTTGGCCATATTTTGTCCCAGATGCAAAAGGAAGCATCCTAAGAATGAGTTTCCATTGCACTCGATAGAGGTATGTTTCATTTGTGAGGAAGACCATCCTACGAACCAATGCCCAACCTTGCCCGAATTTAAAGCCATGTACCAAGGGGCCGAGGGAGCCACTGAACCACTCTAATTCCTCAACTAAAGGAGGCCACATGGATCCAAACCTTACCAGAAGGGGATGCAGGGGACATCCTAAACTTATTACCACCCCAACCAATCTACTCATATACCTTCTTGGGTCCCCCCTGCTCATCCTTCCTAGTCTGCACTTCCTCCTTGGTCTTATCCATCTCAATACCATACCCAACCCGCTGCTCATTCGTTTCACTCTCATGTTCAGCCACAACCTCAGTGAAATGCACGTCAGCCGAGGTGGATGCCCCAATACAACTCTCCTCCCGCTATTTTGCCTCCACCACTTGCTCCACCTAAACCATTACCTCCTACTCCTCCAAGACAACCCCAGATGCCTGCTCAACCGAACCAAAACCCCAATAACAGATAGGCCCAGCAAGTATATACTGGAGAGATAACATGCCCTACCTACGCTATGGAGATTCAAGAGATCAACCTACGATCTGGGAAGGTCCTTCCAGGTCGCCAACCTCCTCCGAAGGATGAGGAAGAGAAATAGGAAAGTGAAGCCAAAGTCATTCCACCCTTTCCTGAGAGACTAACGGTAACCACACAACCAAACCTGAAGGAGACTGAACTTATCGAAGAACTTAAATAGTTGTGTGTGAAAATACCACTTCTCTAGACCATAAAATATGTACTAATATAAAAAAAATTGATCAATGAGAAGTGTTTCAGGCACCCAGGTGGGTGCAAGAGAGATGCCCCAACTATTAATGTCATCGGATAGTTGTCCATTCTGATGTTGGGACAAGTAATCTATCCAAAATATCTGGACCGTGGAAGTCCTATAGTTGATGTCCACATCAATGGCACGATCATCCCCCACACGTTGCTTGATCTAGGGGCTATAATTAATGTGATGAATAGGGACACTATGCTCAAACTTAACCTTTAGATTTCCTTAAGAAAGACCTCGACAGTACTGCAGCTAGCAAACTGCTCCACCATGACTCCCGAAGGGATTATGGAAGATGTCCTAGTCTCTGTTGATACTTAGGAGTACCCTATAGACTTCTTGGTCCTTCAGCCAAAGGAAAAACGCACTAGATACCCCCTCATTTTGGGAAGGCCTTGGTTGGCCACTGCAGATGCTTACATCAGTTGTCGAGCAGGGAGCATTACCATCAAGAATGGGCCTATGTCCAAACAGCTAGTCCTATATCCTCCTTCCCAATGTCTGTTAGAACATGATTTACCTCTCTGGTTGGAGGAGGGAGATGAGGATGAAGTCTACTCTGCACCATTGTGCATAGTAGAAGCCACTAGGGGAGGTCCTCAAATCGAGGATGACCTAATTGGGAATCTGATTCAAAATCCACCTCCCAGTGTGCTGCCATTAGAGGAGTTGGTGGAGGGTATCGAAGCAAACGCTCTAGTGGACTTCTGTGTGGCTGATCCGACCTCTCGCATAGTTAAGAATGTGGAATTTGGCCTTGAAAGAACCTTAAAGATCAGCTCATCCCTATCTCCCTCTTAGGAGAAGGAGCTATGTAGCTTATTGAACTACCATTTGGATGCTTTCGGTTAGAGCTATAAGGAGATGAAAGGAGTCCATCCGTTGGTCTGTACCCATCACATTTACATCAAAGAGGATTGCAAACCGGTCAGGCAACCTCAAAGGAGAATGAATCCAGCCCTTAAGGACATTGTCAAAGAAGAATTGCAAAAGTTGTTGGATGCAGGATTCATCTACCCCATCTCTGACAGTGAGTGGGTCTCTCCTCTAGTGCTTGTGTCCAAGAGAAATGGGAAGTGGAGAATCTGTGTAGATTACCGAGAACTTAACAAAGCCACCAAGAAGGACCATTTCCCTTTGCCTTTCATAGATTAGGTGTTAGATGGACTAGCAAGGAAGAAGTTCTTCTCTTTCCTAGATGGGTTTAGCAGGTATAATTAGATCTAAATGTACCTGGAGGACCAAGATAAGACCACCTTCACTTGTCCATGGGGTACCTTTTCTTATCGAGTCCTTCCCTTTGGGATATACAATGCTCCTGCCACTTTCTAGAGAGCAGTACTGAGCATATTCGCGGAGCTGGTTCATGATTCGGTAGAAATCTATATGGATGACTTTACTCCTTATGGGTCCAACTTCCAAGAAGCGTTAGCTAACCTAGGAAAAGTTTTAACTAAGTGTATTGAGATGAACCTATCCTTCAGTCCTGAAAAATGTGAATTCCTGAAGACTGAAGGGACCATGCTAGGTCATACAATTTATTAGCAAGGATTACAGGTGGATCCCAACAAATTGCTATCATCCAAAAGGTTCCACCTCCTCAAAAGGTAAGAGATGTTCAGAGTTTCCTAGGCTTAGTAGGATATTACAGAAGATCCATTAAAGATTTCAGTAAGCTAGCCTCGTCATTGTTTGGTCTTTTGGGGAAAGATGTTGAGTTTATATGGATTGACAACTGTTAAGAGGCTCTGGATGAGTTGAAAGATAAGCTAGTAACCGCCCTAATCTTGAGAGGTCCAAACTAGGCCCTACCTTTCCACATCCACATTGATGCCTCGAACAAAGCCATAGGGGCAGCCTTGGGACAAGTTGAGGAGAAACTACCATATGCCATCTACTTTGTCAGCAAAAACCTGTCCAAGGCAGAGTTTAACTATACTGTAACCGTGAAAGAGTTCTTGGTCGTAGTCCATTCCCTAAACAAGTTCAGACACTACATCACTGGTTATCAAACATTTGTACACACTAATCATGCTAGGATTAGATATTTAATGAATACACCTGATGTAAATGCTCCTATCATTAGATGGTTACTTTTGTTGTAGCAATTTGATTTGACCATTGTTGACAAGCCAGGTAAGGAAAATGTTGTTGCTGAATTTCTGTCTAGACTAGATTTTCCTACAGGTGAAGAAGGGATGGTGGATGATCAAATGCCGGATGAATGCCTGCTTACTATTTCAGTACTCTCTCCATTTTTTGATGATATATCAAATTACTTGGTTTCAGCACAGTTCCCTCCACAGCTATCCTCAAAAGAGAAGAGCAAAATTGTGAGGAAAAGTGCCCCACTCACTTGGATTGGGGGCAACCTGTTTAAACTTGGGCTAGATCAAATCTTGAGGCATTGTGTTAGGGAGGAGTAAGTTTTTGACATCCTCCTAACCTGTCATTATGGGCGCTGTGGAGGTGACTTTGTAGCAAAAAAGGATTGCCTTCAAGATTCTATAGGCAGGATACTATTGGCCCACTCTTCATCAACATGTCAGAAGATACATCAGCCAATGTGACTGATGTCAGGGGATGGGGAAACCGACTCCAACGGATGAGATGCCCCTCTAACTTCAAGTGACTTTTGAGGAATTTGAGAAGTGGGGCATGGATTTTGTGGGTCCTATCAATCCTCCTTCAAAGCATAAGTCCTACATCATTGTGTTCACGGACTACCTAACAAAGTGGGAAGAGAAAAAGCAATCAAGGCAGCAATAGAAGGAAATGTGGTTGAGTTTTTGAGGGAAAATATCTTCTACAAGTTTTTCTACCCAAGGGAATTAGTCACAGATCAGGGAAGTTAGTTTACCTCTAACCTAATTGAAGACATGCTCGCTCATCACAAGATTAAGCATAGGACTTCCACACCTTATCATCCACAAGCAAATGGGTAGGTTGAAGTCACTAACAGAGCTTTGGAAGAAATTCTTACTAAATTAGTGAGCAACAACAAAACAGATTGGGCAGATCACTTAGTTGAGGCCACCTAGGCCTACAACACCACTTGGAAAACTACAACAGGTTTCACACCCTATGAGCTGGTCTACAGGAAGAAGGCTCTGTTGCCCATAGAATTCGAGTACAAGACATTGAGGTTGGAAGCTCAGCTAGACCTAGACCTCGGCCATGCACAACAAGAAAGATTACTACAACTGAATGGATTGGATGAACAGAGAATGCAGGCCCTCCTCCACTCAGAAGTGGTCCAACTCTAGAGAAAGATATGGCATGACCAGCACCTTAACAAAAATCAATTTCAGCCAGGAGACTAGGTGCTAATATATGATTCAAGATACAAGGATTTCAAAGGGAAGCTGAAGACAAGGTGGTTAGGACCATATACAGTGGAGAAATGCAACGACAATGGTTCAATTCTCATTAGGACTATTGATGAATAAGCCATCCCCATGATCGTCAATGGGCATCGATTAGAAATCTACAAGAAACCCCTTTCTAGGCAGGAGTTCATTAAAACTTTTGACAAGTCAGTGCTGGAAGTGGAGCAGGGCCCTATCTCTACTCCACCCACACCTTGATCATAAAAAAAAAATAGGAAAAAAGAAAAAACAGGAAAAGGAATAAAAATATCCTTGGGTGAAAACCCCTTAGAGGCGCCCGGGATAGCCAATGAGGGTGAAAACCTGCTGGAGGTGCCCCAGCTGTCTTTATCTCTCTAAAAAAAAAATAAATAACAAATAAAATAAAATAATAATTTCTCTTGAAAAATTGCAGGTTACAGGGTCGCACAAAATAAGGACAGAGGTTGGTTTCAGGCCGCAGGCACACCTCACAAGCACTTCCTCCATGACCGTCCCCCTCTCCTAAGATTTGATCACATTTATGTCATGATTTCACCTTCTACAGGAAGTTTTGGGCCTTCTACAGAAAGTTGTGTAGCTTCTACAGGAAGTACTGTGGCTTCTACAGGAACTTCCTATAGACCCTCCAGACATGCCAGAATTGATCTTGAGAAAGAATCTAAAAGTTGGAATCTGCCTGATAGGTCTATGAGCACCCCTGTACCCATCCATCACCACATGCCACCTTGTTTCATCTCTTTGCACCTACACTACACCCATCCTGTTATTTGTCCCTGCACAGTCACAAAAAAAAAACCCTGTTTTCTTCATACTGCCAGCAAGAATTTTTTAGTAGCAAAATAAGCAGCAGTGTCTCGCTCCCCTTACCTGTCAATCTCCATCTAGACTCCTCATCAGCCAAATCCCTCGTCAGCAGTATAGCCTTGCTCGTTAGCTTGCATCCCAGGAGGAGAAGTAGCTACAAGACATCCTACAAGAATCCTGTAGCAGCTGATCCCTGTGGAATACATACTCTAGAGACAGGGACAGCCGAAAATGACAGAGGAAACATGGAAAGGGCTCATTTTGAACATAAAAATATCGTCAACATCCAAAGCCAAGTGAACCTATGCATGCGGCATCAACGAACAAGGGGACGGGTTCCAGAACCTGTGCATGCAGCATCAACAAATGAGAGAACAGGTTCCAAAACCTATGCATGCAACATCAACACAAGAAGGAGTGGTTCCAAGACCCAAAGTCTGCATAATGCAGCCGTGACCACACAAGTAAGTGTCTAAACTCATTCGTTAATTGCATAAACTATATTTCAACAACTACATGCCTATGGAAATGGTTTGGATTAAAGGGAATCGATGGCCAGTCAACTAGCCACCCTCAGCCAGTTACATAGCCTCGTGAGATCTGAACAAGCCAATTACATTCAAAACCGCTGACGAGATGTGTAGCCAACACGTGTGGAGTGTCCATTCAAGGAAAAATCGTCGGGGCTAGTAGTGGTGGCGACCTTTAACGACAGAGGAGAGGTGATGGCGGTCAGAGATACGCAGAGAAATTATGGTCGTGACATTGGATCAACGGTCCGGTCCGGCCACCTCACTCGCTCACCATGTATCACGTCGAAATTAAAAGATTCTTTGTTGAAACTCACACCACCTTCTGGAATTTTGAACTTGCAATGTCCTCGACTCGAGTACGCAACTGCTGCTTCCCAAAAACTATTAACCAGTCGTCCTTCGCTGGATCTTCTACCTGTTTCCGAAAATCTCCTGCATATCGGGCCTGCTCAGAGGTGCAGTAACATTTCTACAAGAACCAGGGGGGGTATTCTATAGGAAGAGTCCTACAGGAGAAAGTTCACAGCTTTTCGGAGTAGGGAAGCCTGGGATTTTTCTTCGTTGAATTAGGAACTCCAAGAAAGGTAGGCTCAAAAACCTCCTCTATGCATTGTATGTTTTGAAAAAGGTGGTGAATTGAATGGTATTCGATTGGGGAATTAGAGAAAAGTCTACCCGTGAATTGAAATAAAAGCATTTACCTGTGTATTGCACTAGGTTTCCCAGTTGTTTCTGCATCAAGATTCTCCTCCACGTTTCCTGTTTCTAAAATTCTCCTGTAGAAAAGATATGCAGCTGCGAGGGCCAGCCTGTGGATGAAAATTTTAGATTTACATATCTAAATGTGTGCTAGGAAGAAAATTGGGTCTCTGTCCTCTATCTGTAGAAACAAAATTCTCCCTTTCATAAACAGATAGCTGAGTCACAGTAGTCTTGAAACCAGGGAATTGTTGCTAATTGATATTGAACAACTGAAGAATTCTTCCTTGAGTCCAGGGGTAAACTATAAACAACATTCCCTTTTCTGATGAAAGCATAAAAAGGAGCACTCTCACCATGCCAGGGTGATTCATAAGAAAAGAATCCTCAGACTCCAACAAATTGCACGAGCATCCTAACGTGGTGAACCTTTTCACACGAGCTAATTGGATGCCATTCTTTGACAAAATGCAGGGTCACGACAAGGAGATAGTTGAAGAATTTTTAATGTCCCTAAGACCTCAATCAAAGACGCATGCCACAGTTACTTTCAAGGGTCCATCCCTGGAACTCACACCTGAGCTCATTAGTCGATTTACTAGTCTACCATTAGGGCTCCCTTGGAGAAAACAAGAGAGAGCATTGGGCCAAGCTGCCAAGAAAGCATTCTTTCTGCCCGAGGAACATCCCATAGAAGACAAAAATGGGGTGAGGAGAACTAGCTTGCCTCCTCTCTGGAGTGAGGTCAGTTTCCAAATCATGAAGTACATTACCTGTGAAGGAAGATTTAGCATCATCTATGGTTATCATTTTAGGCTGTTGTGTGAACTTAGACATGGAATTGATTTACCTCCATTAATGAAATTGAGCATTCCCTATTTTCTTCTTCAGCCACTAATTGAATGTGCTACAAAATTTAATGAAGGGATCTCGGATCAGTTGGCCCATCATGGGTTCATCAAAATCTTAGTGGAAGATGCCCTGCACACCTACACTGTTCCCATATCTTGGGAAATCTTCCGAAACATGTCTAGGGGTGACAACATTAGAATTTTGGTTGAAAATATCAACCCATCTAGTAGTGAGGAAGGAGAACACATTGAAAAAGGTGAGAAAACCAATGGTGAAGGACAACAAGACATTCCAGCACAGCAAGAACATAAAGCCAAAGGAGAAATGGGCTAGGTTGCTAAGCCTAAAATAGAGGTGCAGACAACAGCACAAATGCCATGATTAAAAATAATGCAAAGTAGGGAAGAAAGGGCTGAAAAACCCCAACTAAAGGTTGTCATAGCCAAAGCAGACTCACAAGAACAAAAAGAAAAGACACATCCTGAAATAGCAGCAACACAGGCAGAAACAATTGACACAGGGGCTTCTATAGGAAGCAAAGGAAAATAATATCAAGAGGAGAAATCACCTGAGACATTGGCAAGAGAGGCAACAGCTGTGCTTGCCACTATAAGCACACCTCCAAAACAAAAAGGGAAGAGAAAAAGGCAAACTTCCAGGTACTTTAAAGCAAGGAGAAGCACACGGATCAAAGTAGGCAAACCCCGGCCTCAATCAAAAGCACTAATTGTCATTGAGGACACAACACCTAAGCCAAAAGAAGAGTCCCCTACAAAGATATCCATCACCTACGAATGAGGATCCCAAAAACTTCCACCCAGAGAGAGAAAATTAGGCTGGTGGACTCAAAGACAACTCTATAGGAAGCTGAGGAATCTCTATAGGAAACTCTAGCTAAGCTAAGGGAGACCGAGAAACTAGAGTAAAAGGCGGCCAAACACTCACGGGTAGAAGAAAAGACAGAGGAAATATTGGAACCTAGCCCTCAGCCTATCTTGGGTTCATACTATAACCTGTTAGAAGCCGAGAAGATAATTCCCTAGAAATTTGCGGCGCCACTTTTCTTTGCACTGGAAGAAGAAAGGATTAGGACTCACACATGGATGAAGATTGCTAAATCCAAGGGAATGGAAGACATATGCCACTTGGAAGAACAACTCAAGGAATCAAGAAAGGAATTGGATATGATAAGGCATGTGGAGAGAAGTCAAAGGGCCAAACTACAGGAAGAGAATGAGCTGCTGAAACAGCAACTGCAGCTCTAGGGAAGTCACAGGGAAGATATATCCCCTATCTTGGGAGAACAACAGCAACAGGAAAGGCCTCCAGAAGAGAAAGAAACCCCTAATGAACAACAAAAAGAGGACGGGTTACAGGCTGAGGTTGAGGCACTAAAAAAATAGCTACAGGAGAAACAATTACAGGCAACAGGGGAAATACAATCTCTAAAACAACAGGTACAAGAAAAGGAAGCCCAATTGGCCTACATGGCCAGCTGGACAATAGAAGCTTTGAAATTTCGGCAACACACCAAGTCATATGCTTTATACCTTAAAGATCAATGGTTGCAGTTCTAGATTAACACCTTGGCCCAAAGGGACACAATTCCATTTCAAAATTACCATCAATTCATGGCTTTGTGTGACAGTAGCTCAGCAGACGATAAGGCCAAATTATCAGAGTTATATTTACACAACTTGGCCCTTCCTAACATGAACCTATGGGCCCCCAATGCTACAGTGGGAGATGTGAAACTTATGGCCATGGCCTCTTGGTTAAACCATGAGGAGAAAAGGGCACCAGAGATTCGAAATCTCATGAGCAGGGAACTAAGTGAGCCACTTATGATCAGAGCAGAGCTGGAGGATCTCAACCTTAATATATGCCCACCAGCACCTGGCCAATAATCCTCAGGCTCTGCCAGATTACATTGAATCACAAGCTCAAGCCATTGCTCATTTTGAGGACATGGAAAGACTATTGGGGGATAACCGCATTCATGATTTCACAAGGAGCTGGAACATGCTGTCCCATAGTCTGAAGATAAGAGAATATCACTCCCCAACAAGGATGAGGGAGGCTTTGGCAAGAGTACCCCTCTATAAACAATCAATGCAAAATCTGTAGGCCAACTAGATCAACCTAAAGTACAGTCCTCCCTTGCTCTTAGGACTGCTGGAAGGAGTCAAAGAAGAAGAGGAACATAGTTAGTGGGAAGAAGTAGAAAGAAAACCATGATTTCATGACAAGGAAGAAGACATCACCTCGAAATATTGGGATGTGAGAGAGGCAGTCAAAGCAATCAAGGATGATGAGCTGGATTAGTTGCTTAGAGGATGAGCAACCCATTTAGAAGGGGGGTGATGATGAGCCCCAAAATTGGGTAACTTATTGGGCTCATTTTGCCTAATTTTTCTTCATCAATCCACCATTTTTCATAGTTTATGCATGCTTTTGAGTATATTTATGTTAATTTAATGAATGAGAATAGTCACTTGACCAAGAATGCTAGCACGTGGTTATTTCAATTTTTTGGACAACTTTTGGACCAAAGCCAAGCATTTATGAGCTAGATGACAGCCAAGCATGAAGGAACAAGGGTGAGGATTTGTAGGAAGGGTTTCTCCTGCACTAAAAGGCCCTTCCTTGAATTCTCCACCATCAGCTCGGAGTTCAGCAGGCCACCAAAAATGATTCCCAAGGGCAGCCGAGCAGTTTTGTGTAAAGTGACTGATCACTACCAGTTTGAGCAGTCGAGCCCCTTGAGTTAAGGAAGGTTTTTGGAGGCCCTTGTAGTGTATAACAAGGAAGGCTTCCAACCATCGTAGGTTACTTTTTGAACATTTGTATTTTTTTCACTCTAGTGCTACTCTATTTTTTGCTCATTTGTAGAGTTTTTGCTGTAAACATTTCTATGACATGGTTATTTTCTGAATAATGGAGATCAGTTTCATTGTGCTTCAATTTTGAGCTTCTTCTTAGGAGCATGTAACTCTTTGGGTTGGGCCCAACCCAAGTGCCAGGACCTCCTCTGTGTACTGCTATATGTTTTTTGCTGCCTTTAATTAATTTCTGCTAGTAGGTGACAATCTTGTTTGGTTACTTAGTCCATTTTTGATGATAGAAATAGTTGTTCATGTTTTAGGTCAATTTAATAGGTTGGTAACAGAAAATATCTTCAAAAATGGCTATCAAGAAACCCTTGATCTCACCTCTCCCTCCTTGAGACCATGAGCTGAGACAAAGGTGTCCTTGCTGCCATAAAAACACTACTCTTGCTTCTTCATGCGATTGCTAGTGTTAGATTCTTAGATGCAAACGTTGGTACCAGTTGTGGTTACATGCTTGGATCCATTATTTCTTGGTTTTAGTAGTTGTTTTACATCATTTTCTACCAATAAACTTATGTTCCTCATGCTTATGGTTTCTAGGTCAAATTAGGATAAAGTAGTTAGATCCTTGGTTTTCCTAGTCTTCGTTTAATCAGTTTGGAAAATAACGTGGAGAGCACCTGTGATACCTCCTCTCCTACCCTTATCCCATCAATTCAACCTCCTTCATCCTCTAACTCAGTTTCTTGCCTCTCATTTACCATGTTTTCACATTTTTCCCTAGTTCCTACATTCTTGCGCAACATTGCTTATCCTATCTTCAAACCAACCCAATCGCCTTAACCACTCTTCATCCTCAATCGCCAAGTCCTAGACCTCCTCACACTCTTATCTCACCTCCATACCCACTTCTTCAACTTTCTTCCACCATCAACCCTCCAAAATTCCCTTTCGGAACATGCTGTAGAACATCCTGTAGAAGCTACAATACATCCCATAGAACCCCTGCAGACTTCCTGTAGAAGCTCACAAGAGCGGTTTCTTGAGATTCGATCACTGTGAAACTCTCTAGAAGGGTGTTAGGGACGCCTTAGGCCCTCTTCACACCTTCCCAACCTCCTGCAATTGCCTACTCCATTTCCTTTTTCCAATCCACCTCTGCATAGTCAAAAACAGTTAAAGCACATGCATAATAATTATGCCAACTTACTCAAATATACAAAAAGATGTTTCTTTTCAGATTCCACTTCAGAAGTAGCTTAGACACATGCAATTAAACTTCCTAAGAATCAATGGCATCTTTTTCAGTAGCTTTCATCCTTTTTCTTGCATTACTAGGGCTAGTTGGTAAAACTAGGGTTTGCTAGGGTTTGCATTTCCTTTCAGCTTTTTAGTTTCTTTTTGCAAGTAGGTTGGCGTCCTTTGAGTTAGCTTTCATCCATTAGTTAAAAGCTTCTTCTAAGAGCTCATAGAAGTTTGCTTAAGCTCCTAGTGTACTTGTGCCATCTAATCAAGTGATAGCCGTGACAAGAGCTAGTACTTGTGCATATAGCACCATCGCTTCAATGTTTGTTGTAAACTACCAGGTTGATAAAAGTAAATAAGGGAGTCCCAGGAGCTGTAGCATTATTGCTGCAATACTAGAGCCAACCACTCCTCCTCCTCCTCCTTCATCTTCTAATCCCTTCTCTGTCCTCTCCCCCCTAAAGATAATCTCCCCCCCTTGCCCCAAGCTGATGCATCTAATCCCTCCCCTACTTATGTCCTCTTCCCTATCCCAAGATCCTCCTTCAACCAAAATTACTAGGAGCACTTCGAAAGAGAATGGAGCAGCTTTGGACACACAAAAAAATCATGGGCCAAGAAGGAAGTCTGCCAAGTAGCAAAGAGTTGAAAACATTGGGAAGGATATCACTGTGGGCACTCAGAAACCCATAGAGTCATATATCTTGGGACAATACGAAAAATAAATAGTACACAAGGAGAAAGGAGGGTGAGAAACTCTCCGTACACCTCATACTCACTGATGAAAGTTCTCTCTTGGAATAGTAGGGGACTAGCAAACCCCTCCAAAATAGTTGCCTTAAAAGCTCCTATAATTCATGAGAAACTTGGAATTCTTTTGGTACAAGAAACAAAACAAGGATAACAAGAAATGAATGGAGTCATTAGTCAACAAAAGCAATACAATGGCAGCATTTGTGAATCAAGGGGCACTTCCTCGGGAATCGTAACCCTATGGAATCACAACATATGGAATCTCATAACAGACATAGTCAACCAGCACTGGATAAAGACCATCCTAGAGAATATTAGAGATAGCCAAAGGATAGTCATTTATAACATCTATGCACCAAACCATTATAGAGATAAAGAGCAGTGTTGGGCCACACTCAAAGCAAATATAGATGTACAAGAAAACAACAGTGTTATTCTTGGGGGAGCCCTCAGTCTCATTCTACATTCAAATGAGAAAAGAGGAGGTTGCTTCAATCCAAATCCCTAGAGAACGCAGTTGGAGACGATCATGCAGGATCACGATCTTATTGACATTGTCCCAAAAAATCAAAGGTTCACCTGGAGCAATCGCAGGTTGGGTAAAGGCAATATCATGGAGAGGCTAGATAGAATTATGGTGAATGTCACATTTCTCTCCTCCTTTTCTACTACCTATGCCACCATCCTTCCCTTCTTTGCTTCTTATCACTATCCCACTACTCTTGTTGTTGAAGCTCACTACCCCTTAGGGCCCATCCCCTTCAAATACGGCCCCCTATGGAATATTATCCCAGCTACCAAAGAAATCATTCAAAGCTCTTGGTATTAGCACATAGAAGGATCACCAGGGTACATAAGGGAAAATAAGCTAAAGAGGACTAAATACCCCTTAAAGGATTGGGCAAAAAACTGCTACACGGAGCCTGAGAAAGAAAAACAAGAAATAAAAACCAAACTGGAAAACATTCATGGCATAATAGAGGAATGAGGACTTCTTCAAGAAGATAAGGACCGTGAAAGCGAACTCTATTTTCAACTTTATTGTGCCAATAGAGAGGAGGAGCAGAAATGGAGAATAAAATCTAGGTAGCTATGGCTACAAGGAGGAGATAAAAACTCTGCTTTCTTTCATAAGCAGGCTACGGTTCGTAAAATTAGGAACAATGTTACATCTATCATTGATGGGGAAGGAAATATTAAAACTACTCAAGGTGCTATTAGAAAGGTAGCTTCAGATCATTACAACACTCTCCTAACAAAAACGAAAGAGGAGGAAGATTATTCATATTTGCTGCAATATCTCCCTACTGGGATCAACAAGGAAATAAATGATAGCTTGGTTAAGGAGATTGAAGAAGAAGAAATATGAGAAGCTATCTGGACTCTCTAACCGAAGAAAACTCCTAGACCAGATGGCTTTGCAATATACTTCAACAGAGCTTACTAGGGAACAATTAAAAAAGATCTAGTCAAAATGATAAAATTGATTTAGTGTAAGGGAAAAATTGGAGGTTTCACCAATGCCACCCAACTTTCCCTTCTTCCTAAAGAGAACCTCCCTTCATCTTTCTCCAGATTTTGACCCATTTCTCTTTGCAATTCCCCTTACAAAATCCTAACCAAAATCCTTGCCACTTCCCTCAAACCTCTTCTCCCTTCAATCATCTTTGAAAATTAAGGAGGATTCTTGGCCAACAAGCAAATCTCCAAATCTATCCTCCTCATTCAAGAAGCTATTCATTCCACCCAATATACAAATGAAAAAGGTTTTATTTTGAAATTAGACCTGGCCAATGCCTTTGACAGAGTTAGGCATTCCTTCCACATTACTGTTCTAAAGAAAATGGGATTTTTTGTGCCCTTCCTTGATCTCATCAAAGCTTGCATTTTTGGCCCATGGATTTCTCCTCTTGTTAATGGTAGACCTAGACCTTCCTTCCAATCTTCTTGAGGGCTAAGACAAGGTTGCCCCCTCTCTCCTTATTTGTTCATCTTGATGGTTGAATCCTTTAGTAAAGCTTTGGACCACAATTGGAGGGTTGCTATCATTACTAACATTAAATTCGAGAATGAGGTCAAAAATATAAATCACTTTCAAGTTGCTGATGATACTTTGTTAATAAGAGGAGCTTCCAACATTAGAGCCCACCGCTTCAAAGCCCTCTTTGAAAAATACATGAGCTACTTAGGAGGTATGGTTAATCAACTAAAAAGTTGCATCTATGGTTGGAACACTACAACTCAAGTCCTTCATAACATCACAAGCACCTTTCGAGTCTCTTGCAGTTTAGATTTGGAGAACTTCACTTATTTGGGCATGCCAGTGAGTGCTGGTCCTCTGGAAACGGAACTATGGGATACCATCATGGATAAAATGAAAATGAAAGTGCAACAATGGGGTTCCACATGGCTCAATCCCGCAAGTCACCTTGTTCTTCTGAAAATAGGTCTATCTTCTCTTCCCTTATACCAATTTACACTTTTGCAAGCACCTGCCAATTCTCTTCCTTAATACTACCTCTCAATCACAATGCATGGCATAATTTTAATCAGCAAGCAATCAACCTTCATTCACTAAACTTCCATACTTTAAATAACACTTGCTCATGGCCCTCCCTCCTAGCTCTTGGCATAGTTCCAGTCATTAGTGTAGCCTCTTACACATTTTCAAAATAAAATTTTGTTATTCCTTCTCTTTATCTCCCTTTGATAGCTAGAAACCCTAGGTGCCTCGATGTTGTCATTTTGACTTCATAGACATGATCCTCTCTTTTTCTTTCCCTAGCATAGTGCACATTTATATTGCAAAATCACTCATATCTAGATTCATATACCTGAGAAGTACACCTGAGAAGATATCTCCCTCTTAATGTCTACACATCCCCACCATAATCAATGTCTTCCATGACCAAAGTAGAGGTAGAATAGAAGTGTTTTGGACTGATCTTGCCTTTTCATGAGTGAAATCCATTTGCAGTTGTTCCATCTCAACATGGCAAGCTAATGCTCATGGAGGATGTCAAGGAGAGAAACAAAGAGGAAATTTTGAAGATGAAGCATAAGGAAGAACTTACATGAAGACATGAAGAGATCTTGGACTATGACAGAGTGATGGCATCTCATGTTGGCTTGGAAGGTTTAGCTCTTCTGGACCCTTTAGAGGGTGAAGATGGGTAAAACGAGAAGATCCATCATGAAGAAGTTAAATTCATAGAAATAAAGAGAAGATCTTAGCATTGCCACATCATCATGAAGTTCCATGTCATCATTTTTAAGTCATACCTTGTACAAGTGTCGTCACAAT
Source organism: Pinus taeda (assembly GCA_000404065.3). Classification (NCBI taxonomy): domain Eukaryota; kingdom Viridiplantae; phylum Streptophyta; class Pinopsida; order Pinales; family Pinaceae; genus Pinus; species Pinus taeda. Next base: position 61,338 of record APFE030309741.1, read on the forward strand.
GTCATATCTGTCAATCTGTCATGCCACATCATTTATGGATGTAATTATATAAATTTGAAAATGAGAAAATGTAAATGTGTGGATGTCCAATTGTCACTTGTGGAATATGAAAAGTCATTTTTGGACCAAAGAGTCAATAGAAGTTTAAAGGTCACATAGGAGTTCAAGAGTCATGAGGGAAGCTCAAGAGTCATGGGGATATGAAAGGGAATTCCTCTTGTTATAAATACACCCTCATAACTCAAGCAAAGGGATTTTGGAAGCTTAGAATTTGGAGAGCGAGCCTTGGATTCTTTGTCTTGACATAGATCAAGAGAATATCATTCCTTGGAGAAGCAAGAAGTGACTTAATGTTCCATTATTAGAGCTAGTGTCTCCTCATTGTAACTGTGTACTTAGATCTTTCACTTAATAGGCAGAATCTCATTAAGAGAACACACTTTCATGCATGTATAATTAATGTTGTAAGACTATTATTTAGATTTTTGTGGTATATGTTATGTTCATATGTACTAAAGAATTGAACTACTTCATTAGCTTTTGTGCTTATCTTGTTGAATGTGTTGTATTTACTTTATTGATCATTATGCCTGTGTGAACTACTTCACTGTATAATAAATGAATATTTCCTTGCTCTCATGTGCCTCTATTACGATAGTACAATGACATTCCTTCCAGACACCCAATATTTACTCCCCTCTCATGAAAGCTTCCTTTTATGCATTGTAATTTGTGTTTCACTGTGTCAACTTACTTACTGACTTCAACAGTTATGTGAATACTATCTAATTTTATTCATTGAAGGAAATAAAATCCTTGAGTTATGGTGTTTAGGATGATACTCCGGATAGGGCTCCTACTCTAAACTATGTGAGGTCTAATTGGGACTTCATACTAGGGAGACCCCCTTAGTTGATTGATTCCCAACACCGTCAACAACTACGTAGACATCCCCTCTATCATATTCATTATACTTGTGGAACGGCTCCTAATGGGTATCACGTCATAGTAATATGCTTAGTTAATCAACCTTACATCGTGATTTAACTTTGTACTTTACATTCTATATACACATTTCTTGCTCCATCTAAAGAATTTCTCCCTTTGGACAGATACTCATTGGATCCCTTACATTGCTCAAGAATATTTGAATTTTGATATATGTTATATTTCCCTACTTTAACACATTCCTATCATATTCTTATTAACTTAGTTGGATACTTACATCTTCCTTTTGATCTAGATCTTCCTTTGGAAAATTTAAGTTTACCTTCGTCTACTAATCAACCTCTTATTGATAAATCATATTTAGTCCATCCTCTCATTTTCCTTCCTTTCATTTTCTTTTATAATAGGGATTTCTCCACATCATCAAGAGTTAGTGTGGTAGTATTACTAATGATAGCCACAACTAGGCTATCCCATGACTCTACCAAAGAACTCAACAAAAAAAACACAATTTTCTTCTTTCCCAATAGAGATATGCGCAGTAAATAATTGATTGATCATAATATTAAATGTATGAAGATTTTTTGTGACAAAATCACCCTTTCTCATTCTCAAAATATAAAGTTTCTTTTGAAAAAATAACTTATTTATCAATTATTTTGATTGTTATAAGTTCCCCAACTTATCCCACAATCTCTCAGTAGTTCCTAAGTTCCCCCAAGACATTCATGAAAACCAAATCTACAAAAAAATCTCGATTGTGATCTTTGTTTTTCTTTCAAGTTTATCCAAATCCTTTGTGGATATGGAATTTAAATGTGCATACAATGGGTATCTAAATTTCACTTTTGAGTAAACCTATAAGGAGACAACCTGAAAATATAGTTTTTTTTCCTTTCAAAAACTCATAATTTATTTATTTATTATCTTAACTATTATTTTATTGTTTTTCTTAATATGTGGATTTTAGACCTTAACATTCCTTTCGATGATCATGCTATATTTACAGGCACAAAAAAACATAATTCAAAACATCTTGATTCAATACAAGGAAGAACCTCTCTTTCTCATAAAATAAGTTAGGATACATCTTCCACCCCTATACTTTTAATGTTTAATAAATTCTTGAAGCATGTCATTAGAAAATAAAATAAAAGGGTGGGGAAGAAAAAGGCTTCCTACTTAGAGAGGTAAAGAAAGAAACTTCGTCGGGGTACAAAACAAGCCTACTATAAGTGAAACAATGCTTATGATTCCCTAATGTGACTCCACCGGGGTACTAAACAAGCTCGCTAGTAGTGGAGCAACACTAGAGAATGTGCTTAACTCTAAATATCAAAATCTTGATATACTTATTATCCTTCTCCCCTATCAAAACAATTGAGTTATGTTTATGTGTTTGAAGCTAGGGAAGGAATATAAGAGGCTATATGTTCAAACAAGATAAGTGGAAAAGCCAAGAAAATCTACATGGAAAATCAATACTTCCTAAAAGATTGAGATCTTGCACTTATATATAAGGCCTAAACAATGATGTTGGATCTCTACCACTATGTATCCAGGTGTTGTCGCTACAACAAACACTCGAAAAAACTTTGCCTACACTTGAATTTTGGAGACTACTGAGGATACCATGATTTTTCGTTCAAAGCCACTTGCTCATGCATGCTCAATCCTTAATGAATTCACAAATTCACTTCTTCCTATGCAAGCTTATCTAAGCATTGTGCAGTTCTTGAAAGTGAGGCTTACACAATATCCAGACTTAGTTCTTGCATAATTTTTAGTTATAGTGCTTGCACAATCACTTTTTATAGTGACTACATAGTCCATGAGAACATTGCACTACACAACCTACGACAAAAAAATTTGTGCACTCTCCATTAACAGCCTCGCTCACACTTTGGTTACAATTGTACTACTATTCAAGTGAGTTTTCTTAAGTGTCGCTTTTGTGCACCTTTGTCTACATAAGTGTTGATTTCACTTTTACAACTGTCATTTTTTTATTTATTTAACTTTAAAATTTGTCATTTTCACTTTATATTCACTCTATCATGTGTTACTTTCACTTTCTTAATCTTTTCCAAGTTTTTTTTCACGTTTCTTAGTGTCGCAAGTGTCATTCTCACTATTTTCACTATTCCATGTGTTGCACTTTGGCATGCTACCATAGGAAATTGTAGCACACTCTTATGCACTAGTTGATATTATATATCATAATAATATGCACTAGACATACTCCTATAGCTTAGCAAAATTTCTAGTCGCAATCGACACTTGTGTCACAACTAGTGTTATAAGTGTCACAATGTTATGTTTTAATTGTCGCACCTAGAAATAAGTGTCACTTTATTGTTGTGTCAAGGTATACATGATGATTTTAGGTCCTCTGCATCCTCTTAGATTTTTATTTATGGTAATCATGCATGTGATCCTATTTTGGAACTTGTTTGTATGCTCTCTTCTCTCTTGTTCCACTAGTCCCACACTTAACCTTTTTCTAGCTTCCCCCTATTCTTGCACCTTTCCTAGTTAGTGGATGAGTGCCTGTTACATTCGTAGTCAATAGCAGTGCATGCATTACCCTCTATAAATCCACGTTGTGCCATCTTGAGGGCCTCCTCCTTCATAAGTTATTTCATAATCTTGAAACACGTTCTCTTAGTATCTTCGTACTTACCTTTGAAAACTGAACCAAGGACTTTGCTTGCCTTGCCTTGCCTACACAATGGGAAATTGTGCACAACCTGAGCCTTCCCCTTAAGCAATTCACTTTGCGCATTACAAGTGAGAAAGCATGCCACCCTTACCTCTTACACTTTCTCACTATGCCAGGATTAATCTTTGTATGTCTCCTTAGCATATGGCATAGTTCTAATGGACAACGAAACCTATCCTAGATCACTGCTTAAGAAAATTTTATCTTCCTTAATATTGCCTCTCAGTCACAACGCATGGCACAATTTTAATTAGCAAGCAATTAACCCTCGTTCACTAAAATTCCCTACTTTAAATAGCACTTGTTAATGGCTCTCCCTCCTAGCTCTTGGCATAGTTCCAGTCATTAGTGTAGCCTCTTGCACATTTTCAAAATAAAATTTGGTTATTCCTTCTATTTATCTCCCTTGGGTAGCTAGACACCCTAGGTGCCTTCTTGTTGTCAGTTTGACTTCACACACATGATCCTCTCTTTTTCTTTCCCTACCACAATGCACATTTATATTGTACAAGCACTCATATCTAGATTCCTATACCCGGGACATACACCTGAGAAGATATCTCCCTCTCAACGTCTACACATGTTCACCATAATAAATGTCTTACATGATCAAAGTAGAGGTAGAATAGAAGTGTTTTGGACTGATCTTACCTCGTCATGAGTGAAATCCATCTGCAGTTGTTCCATCTCAGCATGGCAAGCTAATGCTCATGGAAGATGTCAAGGAGAGAAACAAAGAGGAACTTTTGTAGATGAAGCATAAGGAAGAACCATCATGAAGACATGAAGAGAACTTGGACCATGATAGAGTGATGGCATGTCATGCTTCCTTGGAAGGTTTAGCTCTGATCCAAACCCTTTAGAGGGTGACTATGGGAAAAAGGAGAAGATCCCTCATGAATAAGTTAAAGACATAGAAATAAAGAGAAGAGCTTGGCATTGCCACATCATCATGAAGTTCCATGTCATAATTTTTAATTCATCCCTTGTACAAGTGTCATCATGATTTCATATGTGTCAATGTGTCATGCCACATCATTTATGGATGTAATGATGTAAATTCGAAAATTCGAAAATGTAAATGTGTGGAAGTCCAATAGTCACTTGCGGAATATGAAAAGTCATTTTTGGACCAAAGAGTCAATAGAAGTTTAAAGGTCACATAGGAGTCCAAGAGTCATGAGGGAAGGTCAAGAGTCATGGGGATATGAAACAGAATTCCTCTTGCTATAAATACACCATCATAACTCAAGTCAAGGGATTCTGGAAGCTTAGACTTTGGAGAGTGAGCCTTCGATACTTTCTCTTGGCATAGATTAGGAGAATATTAGTCCTTGGAGAAGAAATAAGTGACTTAATGTTCGACTATTAGAGCTAGTGTCTCCTCATTATAGCTATGTACTTAGATCTTTCAGTTAATAAGAATAATTTCATTAAGAGAACACACTTTCATGCATGTATATTTAATGTTGTAAGACTATTATTTAGATGTTTGTGTTATATGTTATGTTCATATGTACTAGAGAATTGAACTACTTCAATAGCTTTTGTACTTATCTTGTTGAATGTGTGTTGTATTTGATTTATTGATCATTATGCCTATGTCAACTACTTCACTATATAATAAATGAATCTTTCCTTGCTCTCATGTGCCTCTCTTAGGATAGAACAATTACTTTCCTTACAGACACCCAATCTTTACTCCCCTCTTATGAAAGATTTCTTTTACGCATTGTATGATACTCCAGATAGGGTTCCTACTCCAAAATGTGTGAGGTCTAATTGGGACTTCATGATCCAGGTCCGGGTGTGACGAAGGACCCTTCGAAGACCTTTTACTTCCGTGACATGTTAAATTACATTTTTAAAAGAACATAAATGAATACATCTGCATATTGTAAATAAGAGAACATGACAATCATCAGCAACATAAAAACATAAGTCGTTGATAATGGAGCTCGTCTAGGAGGGACTACGTCTCTGGGCCCCGGTGTCAAGATGGTGTGGGCCGCTGCATTAAGTGTTGTCAATAGTGATGATGTACATAGAGGTGATGTGGATATCATACAAGGAAAATGCCCTCATGCAGGAGTGGGGCCAAAATATGTTCCACTACAAGAACTCTCAGTCAAAAGATTCCTATCAGTATGAAACAAACTCATGCATGATGAGCATCCCACCAACATGGAATAAAAGGGATCTCAAAGAAAACATGCATGGCGACACATGAGTGTCCCATCAACATACAACAAAGGGATCTCAAAACACAACATGACGAATCATGACAGCAAGTACGTCACACATATGATTCCACATTACATCAAGCAGGAATCATGAAAACGAGTAAGAAACAAGATCCCACATCAAGCATCAAACATGGATCTATGCAGTAGAATGCGTAGCAAAAGAAGTACATGAACACACTGCATATACCTAACATCTTGGGATCATCTGAACAAGTGTATGTCAAACTACTGAAGTTGTTTGTGCCATCGATCTCACGACATCAATCACATGCAAATGTTTGTTCGCACATGAATGCTGACACCTGCACTCCGCTTAGAAAAGTGGATGAAAAATGAAATGAGTAAATGGAAAATTTGAATGCACCATCAGATTTGTGACGTTGAATAATGCAAAATTGCTTGTCCAATTTTTGAATTCTGAGAAATTGAGAATCTGGGGCTGAAGGAATCTTTTAGATTCCCCCCAGATTCCTCAAATATTTTGCTCCATGGGTGGACTAGAAATCTGCAACTCAAAAGGTGAATCTCACCTTGCCATTGTGATCCTTATGGAAAACCATGAAAAACGACTATAAACTTGACTATGTTCTGACATAAATAAGTTTTACCACCTGGAGAATCTTTGGGCATCAAGGAATATTTTGCCTCCTCTATCTTGAAATCTGTGCCCACTCCTGGTTCCTCCTCCATCTGCCCCAGGTGCACTGAAAAATAAAGGATTATATGAATTTTTGAGCAGATTTGTCAACAAAAGGGTTGTTAGTGTGTTGGTAAGTTTAGCATTTGGTTGGAGAGAGGTTAGGGGATCATATCCCAACCCTCTCAAATTAGGCATGCATATATTTTATTATGGTGCATTAATGAAGGTTCTTTGGGTGCATTAACTTTGGTTCGACTCCGGGCCAGGTGGGTTCGATCCTTGCCGGTCCCCAACTAACTATTTTATGGTGTGTTGTAAGGGGTTTTGGGGTGTGGGCCAGGTCCTCTAGAGGTGGCCTACCCACCCCATAAAAATGTGCATTAATTTGGGTTGGGTGGTGATGGTTGGAGGCGTGAGCTCGTAACAATATATTTTTATGGTGTAAGGTTGTGAGAGGGCCAGCAGGGGTGATGGCCCATCGGCCCAGAAATTTTTATTTTTGTTATGTGGGGATTTTTTGGGGGTGGTGGAGGTGGTGCGGGTGGTGGCCCGCCACTGTAATATTTTTCTACTAATTTTTATTTAAGAACAAACTATATTTTTTCCATTATTTAGCACATAAGGGATATTGGGCAAATTAATGATGTCGCAATTTTGACCGATTTCTAGAGCTAGGTTTCATGCCTTGCGGTCGGTCAAATTGTAGGACATTGAAACCTCACCCACAACCCAACTTAGACCAAAAATTTGATTGGCTCATTCTCCCTCGTACGAGCTCAGATTAACGAACTGTTCACACCTCTGCGATCAGGATGACGAGGTCTACGCTCTGGTCCTAGGTCGAAGTCATTATGAACAATTTGATTTTAGAGCATTCGTAAGCCTTCTTTGTCATGTGTGTCTCTAGAGCCCCCTAGATCAATCCTCCCCACTGAGGAGCTTTTCGTCCTCCAAAAGCATGAAAAATAATCTGCAACTTCTCTATACCTTGTCTGCATCACAAGCATCCTGAAAGGTCTCGCTTCCCTCTCCTCCACCTTTGTCCTTATGAGCCTTAAGCAATGAGTCGACACCTGCAACCTTGTAACCTATAGTACATTGTTCTACAAATGACATGCTTGACTTTCATGGCCAACTAATGATCCACACATTCCACACTTGCCACAAGTTTATAACACATACTCGGTGGTCAAGTTTACATCAAGATGAATGCAATATCCCAGCTACGAAAAGAAGGCCAACACATCATTGTTACTTTTACAAGTGATGGAAAACTCATCATCACTGCAACAAATGATTTACAAAGATCAAGCCAAACACTATTTTCTTTGACAAGTGATGGAAAGATAACATCACTTTCACGGTTTTTCATGCAACACAAAATAAGAGTAGACATCATTGTTGTTGAACAAGTGATGAAAAACACGTCATCACTTTTACATTTTAAAATGCAACAAGTAATTCACAAAATAAAGGCCATGAAATGCTAACATATCTAGAAACAATTTCTCACTTATCAAGGTGAATGGGTCACCTCCTTGTGGTGATTTTGCTTGTCAAATAAATACTTCACCTAGTTCATGCACCGACACTTTGTCTTTAAGGCGCTGCTCTGGATGGAGCCTCCAACAAGTGGCTCTTTGATGGTCATTTCTGTCGCAATGACTGCAATACATCTTCTTCCTCCAGATTTGCTTAACCTGCTATTGAGATGGTCTTTCACACCTCATCCTTTTGTGTACTACCATTCTTTTCCAACACATAGAAAATGTATGGTTATTTTATCCACAAAAGGTGGATGTTTTTCGATGCCATGTTCTTCGTTCATCATTAACAACATGATCATAATCAAAATGAACATTTGAATGTCGCAAGTGGTTATACCTTTCCTTGTTGTTTCTGATGTCATTATGGTGATGAGGGCTGGCTTCAGCTCTTTCCTTGCCATGGAAACTTTCATGGGATGATGGGGATGGGTTATCATCATTCTCTTTCTTCAATGATTTTGATGATGTCTCGTAAGAATATGACATCTTTGTGCATTCTCCTTTGGTGTATCTTGAGCCTGCAAATTGAAGTCTCTGCACAACCTCCGATGGTGTAGTTATGTCTTGGTTATTAATATCAAGTTATTTTTCCTCCTCATGCCTCGTCCTTATAAGGAGCCTCATGTCTATCCCTGTAATTGGGATCTCAAAATCTCCAATGGAAATCATACTATGTGAAGATGAAACCAAAAGGAAATCAACATCTTTTACCTCCTCTGTCAATTTGGAAATAACTGATGAGGGCTCCCCATCATCTGTTGTTGGCGGTTTGCTAAATATCGTGATGCATTCCCTAAATTATTTTCTAACATACCCAAGTCCTATTCAACAGAGTAATTCCTCTACTTTGATGGGGTTGACAATGCCTTGGCCATTAATGCCTAAGTCTTTTCCTTCATACCCCATTCTCTTCAATAGGTTGGAGTCAATTCCACTGGTATGATTTTCAAAACAACGAAATCATCATCAGGAAACATACATGAATTCGAAGAGCTACTTTTGACCTCACATGGGTCACGTTTCAGCTTTTCCAAGGCCTCGTCCTTTGCTTGCAGTTGTTGTAGAAAACTTTATTTTTCCTCTTTCTCTTCATGTTGAAGCATCTTCAATTCAGTGTTATATGTTTGAAGACTTTGGTTGTTGTCCTTCAGTTCTTCCAGGGCCTCTTCTGTGGCTTGCAATTGAAGTTGCAATCGCTCCTTTTCCTTTGTCTCTTTCTGTAGAGTTTCATACATTATTTCCACCATTTTGGAAATTTTGAGCATGGTCTTGTACATCACTTTTTCATCCTTTGTTGCTACATGTTCCATTCTTCACACTTGCAATTCACATCCTTGCAAAGACTGCTTTGACAACATTTTATCCAGGTCTCGGTGTGGCGAAGGACCCTTCCAAGACCTTTTAATTTCGTGATGTGTTAAATTGAATATTTAAAAGAACATAAATGAATACATCTGCATGTTGTAAAGAAGAGCAACATGACAATCATTAGCAACATAAAAACATAAGCCATTGATAACGGAGTTTGTCCAAGAGGGACTACATCTTTGAGCCCTAGTGGCAAGATGGTGTAGGTCGCTGCATTAAGTGATGTCAATAGTGATGATGTACATAGAGGTGATGTTGTTATCATACAAGGAAAATTCCCTCATGCAGGAGTGGTGCCAAAAGATGTTCCGCTATAGGTACTCTCAGTCAAAAGACTCCTATCAGTATGACACAAAATCATGCATGATGAGCATCCCGCCAACATGGAATAAAAGGGATCTCAAAGCAAACATGCATGGCGACACATGAGTATCCCATAAACATACAACAAAGGGATCTCAAAACACAACATGGCGAATCATGACAGCAAGTACATCACGCATATGATTCCGCATTACATCAAGCAGGAATCATGAAAACAAGTAAGAAATAAGATCCCACGTCAAGCATCAAACAGGGACCTGTGCAACACAATGCATAACAAAACAAGTACATGAACGCATTGCATATAGCTCACATCTAGGGGTCATTTGAAGAAGCGGATGTCAAACTGCTGAAGTTGTTCATGGAATCCATCTCATGACATCAATCACATGGAAATGGTTGCTCGCACATGAATGCTGACACGTGCACTCCACTTAGAAAAGTGGATGAAAAATGAAATGAGAAGATGGAAAATATGAACACACCATTAGATTTGTGACAACGAATATTGCAAAATTGACTGTCCAATTTTTGAATTCTGAGGAATTGAGAATCTATGGTTTAAGGAATCTTTTATATTCCCCCTAGATTCCTCAAATATTATACTCCATGGGAGGACTGGAAATCTGCAACTCAAAAGGTGAATCTGACCTCGCCATTGTGATCCCTATGGAAAACAATGAAAAATGACTGTAAACTTGACTATGTTCTGACAAAAATAATTTTTACTTCCCATGAGAACCTTTGGGCATTAAATAATATTCTACCTCCTCTATCCCAAAATCTGTGTCTGCTCTTGGTTCTTCCTTCATTTGCCCCGGGTGCATTGAAAAATGAAGGCTTATATAAATTTTTTGGTAGATTTGTCAACAAAATGGTTGTTGGCATGTTGGCAAATTTAGCATTTAGTTGGAGAGAGGTTGGGGGATCAAATCCTGACCCTCTCGAATTAGGCATACATGTATTTTGTTATGGCGCATTAATGAAGGATCCTTGGGCGCATTAACTTTGGTGTGTTTGTTTATTTTCTTGGTTGGTTTATGGTGGTGGTATCGTTTATGGGGCTGTCCACTTGGGGGCCAACCCACATGGGCCGGGCGGGTTTGGCCCTCGTCGGTCCCCAACTCACTATTTTATGGCACACTGTAAGGGGTTTCGGGGTGTAGGCTGGGTCCATCGGAGGTGGCCCACCCACCCCATAACAATGTGAATTAATTTGGGTTAGGTGATCACGGTTGAAGGCCCGAACCCATAATAATATATTTTTATGGTGTGAGGTTGCGGGAGGGCCGATAGGGGTGATGGCCCGTCAGCCCAAAAATTTTGATTTTTTTTATGTGGGTATTTTTTGAGGGTGGCGGCGATGGTGGCCCGCTACCATAATATTTTTTTATTAATTTTTATTTAAAAATAAGGTATATTTTTTCAATTATTTAGCACATAAGGGATATTGGGAAAACTAATGAGGCCACAATTTCAACTGATTTTGCGAGCTAGGTTTCATGCCTCGAGGTCGATCAAATTGTAGGGCACTTAAACCTGGCCCATAACCCAACTTTGACCAAAACTTTGACTGGCTCATTCTCCCTCATACAAGCTGGCATTGACAAACCATTCACACCTCCACGATCAGGAAAATGAGATCTACAGTCTGGTCCTTCACCAAATTCATTTTAAACACTTTGATTTTTAGGCGTTTATAAGCCCTCTTTGTCCTGTATGTCTTTGGAGCTACCTGGATCACTTCATACTAGGGAAACCCCCTTAGTTGATTGATTTCCAACACTGTGAACAACTAGGTAGACATCCCCTCTATCATATTCATTATACTTGTGAACGACTCCCAATGGGTATCACATGATAGTAATATGCTTCGTTAATCAACCTTGCCTCATGATTTAACTTTGTACTTTATAATTCTATATACACATTTCTTGCTCCATCTAAAGAATTTCTCCCTTTGGTTGAATAATCATTGGATCCCTTACATTGCTCAAGAATAATCGAATTTTGATATATTTTATATTGCCCTACTTTACCACATTCCTATCATCTTCTTATTAACTTTCTTGGAGACTTACATCTTCCTTTTGATCTAGATCTTCCTTTGGAAAATTTAAGTTTACCTTTGTCTACTAATCAACCTCTTATTGATAAATCATATTTAGTCCATCCTTTCATTTGCTTTGATAATAACAATTTCTCCACGTCATCAAGAGTTAGTGTGGTAGTATTAATAATGATAGGCACAACTAGGCTATCCCATGACTCTAGCAAAGAACTCAACAAAAAAATACATTTTTCTTCTTTCCCAATAGAGATATGCACAGTAAATAATTGATTGATCATAATATTAAATGTATGAAGATTTTTTGTGACCAAATCACCCTTTCTCATTCTCAAAATATAAAGTTTCTTTTGAAAAAATAACTTATTTACCAATGATTTTGATTGTTATAAGTTTCCCAACTTATCCCACTATCGCTTAGTAGTGCCTAAGTTCCCCCAAGGCATTCATGAAAACAAATTTGCAAAACAAAGTTGGATTGTACTCTTTGTTTTTCTTTCAAGTTTATCCAAATTCTTTGTGGAAGTGGAATTTAACTATGCATACAATGGGTATCTACACTTCACTTTTGAGTAAACCTATAAGGAGACAACCTGAAAATTTAGTTTTTTTATTTTTTCCCTTTCGAAACATATAATTTATTTGTTTATTATTTTAACTATTATTTTATTATTTTTCTTAATATGTCGATTTTAGACCTTAACGTTCCTTGCAACGATCATGCTATATTTATAGGCACAAAAAACCATAATTGAAAACATCTTGATTCAATACAAGTGGGCAAAACTTATTGTCTGAGATCATGGGAATCTTAGGATTTCTAACAAATTTTGGATGAGCTTCTATTATAGTCGATTTCGTTTCGACCACAAATCAACTACTAGTCTAACTTAACCAAGAAACTTTTTTGGGGTGAAATTTTGTTATTGGCTATTTTTTGGATATTTTCTTTAAAAAAAATTTATTCATTCATTTGGTTAAAAATTCATCTGTTTTTCACATATATATGATAAAATGGACGATACACACAATTTTTTTTACCAGTTTTAACAATAAATTATATATTTTTAGTGAATATTCACCTATATTCTATATGGATATCTTTCCAAATGTGAGTAGTCACTTATGATACTATATGTATGCATAATATTTGAATCCTTTCAAAATACCTTAAAGTCGAATATGCACATACACTTGAATGTGATCCTTTATACTAGTCCATTCAATTTTCAACTTTTGTCAGTTCTTTAATTTCCCTTCAACTTTGATTGACGTAATTGATCTTTCAACTTGACTGTCGACTTGTTGTCCCTAGTCAATTGTCCCAACAAGGCTTGTTGAGGTTCATTCCTAGTGGTATTTCCTGACCAAACCATTGACTAAATGAACTCTAATCGACTTTGATTACATGCAAATAGTACAACATTTTAACAAGCACTTCTAGAATTCCTTTGTCAAGGTCTACCTCCACACGGATTCATCACAAGCAACCATTAGAGGTTTTGGTTTTGATTTATCAATGTTTTTTCTATAGTATCTCCAATTCTTTTTAAGACATCATCCCCTTACAAATGAAGAGGCAAATGAGGAAGGTGAATCCAAACAAGCATGGATAAACTAGCATCAACTATGAGATCAAAATTATGACTCCATTGATTAAGATACATGCCTATTATGTTGTAAAAGCATAAGTCACTCCAAAATGTTAAGTTTTTGTCCTCTTTATGTTCAGGAAGAAAAGCATAACATCGTGTTCCACATAAGAAGTGATTCACTACACCTTTGATTAGGGGTCTCTAGTTTATATTTACCTATGGTTCAATCTAATGAGGAGAGAGCTACACGCTAGTAAATTGGTCAACCAATCTATGCTTAATGAAATTCAATGCCTTGCATTTGGCATAAACATGGAACAGGAAGATTTTAGAATTTGATCCAATTTTCTAACAAAATGAGCCCAAGAGTGTTTAGAACTGAGTTTACTTGTAAAAACCAAAAGGCCCCTGAATGTAACAATAACCTCTACAATGTCGAGAGTGGATCTACGATGACAAAATGCCAATTGATTACGCAAAAGAATATATTAGTACATGAGTATAGTTTAGGTTAAAAGGTTTGAATACCGAAATATATATATTTTTAACTTCATTTCACATCGTCCATTATTTTATAATAGAGAAAGTATTGACTTTTTGACCAAATATAGTTAATGTTTACATTAAAAATGTTTTTATTTTTGAATATATTTTTATTAAATTGAACTTTCTAAAACCTAACAATATCAATTCGAGGTAACACACTAAATAAACTTTATAGCTTCACTATAAATTTTATGAATATTTCAACATAGTTTTATACATGAAACTCTTTATTTCTTCCTAAATAAATCATAGTCAAAGTGATCCAAATTTATTTTACTTACAAATATTTCAATAAAACTTATTACCCTATAAAATATTAAAAATACAAAATCCATTATCCATGAAATAATATTCCTTTTCTTATTTTATGATTAACATTTAATACCTAAAATTCAAATTGCCTTTTAATATAGTTGGCTGAGACATATTAAAATATTACTTTATATCATTAAATTACAATTTGAATATTTAAATTATTTCAAAAATCCTAAAGTTCATTTAAAATTATAATTTACAATTTATTAAAACCATAATTTTACATCAAACTTAAAATTCGTTTATAGGTTTAAAATTTTAAAATTATAACGTGCAATTTATTTAAACCATAATTTTACATAAAACTATAAATGTAATCAGATTTTGATTGGATTAAGCGAAAAAGACTCCTAATTTCTTATCCGCACTTGTCTCTTGGTGTGTATAAATGAAAAGAGAAATTTTACGAGGTATCTTCTCTGAAGCACTCAAATAGCTTCATTTCTACACTACGAAAATCACACAAGTTTTAATAATTCCAAAAAAAAGGATTAATCAGGAAAGACTCCTAATCTCCTATTGCAATTGTCTTTTGTGTGTCTTTTTGTCTATAAACGAGTAGAGAGATTGTACCAGGTACGTAGGAGTTTTCTCGGAAGCACTCAAATATCCTCATTTCTGCCCTATAAAATCACATAAATTTCAATAATTTTAAAAAGAAGAGTCTTATCGTTTACATATTTTAAAATCAACTAAATTTAGAGTAGTCTAATTAAGTTACAATTTTGTTTGAAAATAGTAAAAATTAGAGTAAGGATTTGATTAAAATCTACTAAAAAATTATGGTATAATTATAATTATTATGTTTCCCGATTTTAGGTGTTTTAAAATTTTTTATGGCGTTAAATATATTTCTACTATTAAAAAACCATTTAAATACTTCTGCAAATTAAATTAAATTAGAAAATAACCACAATTTGAGAAAGAAAATTGATTTTGGTTGAATTAAATTAGAAAATAACCAAATGAGAAAGAAAATTGATTTTCCAACCAAAACTGTGAACTTGATAAACAACCACTCTTTCTTTAATTTTAAAATTGAGGAAAAACCAAAAACAAAATTCATATGGGAAAATGAATCTCTGAATTCTGCCCTAATTTCTTCTAAATTCGAGAGTAGGAAAAAGGGTGTATATGAATGGCCAAATCCAATTCTCTCTTTTCGAATGGTGTACACGCATTAGCATACCTCTCAAATGCACATCACTGGGAATCACAAATGCCGAGAGACGGTGATTGGTTGTCGTAGTCGTTATTCAGAAGAAACCGTGTGCGTCAGCGTCGATCATTCTCGTCCTTTCAAGGCAACCTCGGGCAGGTTGCACCTTTATATCCACGCCTGATTTCGAAAACAACATTAATAACCCTGGGAGACATGGTTGGAAGTTGGAACATGCAATTTTGTTTTTCCTTTCCTTGAAGAAGCCGGAGCGAAACTACTGAAACATCAGCCCTTGCGCCATTTCTTCATAAAGAGAACTACAAATTAATGTCACCGCTTTTGACGTCACGCTTCATTTTGGCACAATTTCACGACTTCCGTGACGTATGTAGCATTGCAAGCTGGAATGATAAAGCATTTGGAATCCCAGAGTGAAGCGTGGCAGCGTCAAAGTTGATTCACATCTATTTTCCAACTAATTTAATACGATTCCCAATTAAAGCGTTCACATGTCAAAAGTGGACGAATCCAATGTTTCCTCAGCTTTCGTATTATATCATTTACTGACTGTCTGGTTGGCAATCGGCTTGTGGTGCATTGTACGATTCTCACTTGATTCGATTGAGACAATGAGAGGTCCCACCCGACATTGTGCAGCAACAGGAAGAAGTTACATGGACGGTTTCTCCATTGAACTTATCCAGAACGGTATATAATTAACACTCACCTGTAGGTGACTGCTCACCACGAATCTATATTGGTTTAAGGACCGGTGGCCGTTGTTTGATTTGATTCGAAGCCGTATTTTGCATTCAACTGCATATAGCCTTCTGAATTTTCAGAGGCCCGGTGTGTTTGGGAGTGTCAATCCACCCACGAACTGTACAAGGATATCTGAACTTATGATTTGATATTGAATATGCAGAGAGCCTCAGCAAACATATTATGATTGAAAGGATCAGATTCTGGTAGAAAATTAGGCAAAAGCTGCAAGCGTCCATGGAAAAAAATCGCTTGGAAAAAAATCGCTGGGAATTGAGTGGTATGGATCAGGGACCAAGCAAAGCCCTAAATTACAGCTCCAGAGAGAATACTAAGAAAGGGAAAGGAAGAGAATGCTGCATGTGTGGCGACGTTGGATTTCAGGAATGTTTGTTCAGATGCCACGGATGCCAACACCGATTTCAGCATATGTGAGACTCTGTTGTTGCTTTTATTGTTCTGTGTTTTTTTGGGCATCAAATTAGTTATTTCGGTTCTGATATGTGCATTGTGAAGGAAATCTTGCAGATATTGCAGCATGTTGTATTGCGATCAATTGGCGCTGAACGGCCTAAATGTATGTGATTGGTGCCTAGACTTGGAGGAAAAGCAGAAAATTCAGAGCCACAAAAGGAAAGTTCGATTGCGCGAACCGGAAAGTAGGAAGATCAAGGTGGTAGCTACCATTGAGAAGCCCAAGAAGATTAATGCTATGCCTACCCTTAAAGTCCCTGTCAAATTCGAAGGGAGCAAGCAGAACCAGGCATCGAGTCTCCTACAGGGCTGCAAGTTGTCTGCCAAAAGTTGCGAAAGCTTGCCTGTTACCGATCCTCCTCAGAGTAGCCCTACCAAAACTGGACTGGGTCGTCGGTACAAGCTTCTCTCCGACGTGCTATGCTGATTTTTCGTTGGGGCATGTAAGGGATAGAGTACATAGTTGATAGATGGTTCTGTGAAGTTTCCGTTTTCTGTAAACAACAGCTTTTTTTCAGGCATACATATGTAAATAACTCAATTTCACCAATGAAAGTAATGCCGTTAAAATATGTAAATAACTCAATTTCACCAATGAAAGTAATGAGGTTGCAATATATGACTATAAAATTTTCATTCCCATTTATTTCTGTCTAACAAAATCCATTCAAAGACAAACTGTCAGTCCTATTTTTGCGCATAAAGAGTTAATGTACTCTGCATCGTGAAAGGGTTATGAAAACAATGGAGAAGCAATCACTCTACTGGGTGCTCCCACGTTATTTTTTATTGGAATGAGTCGCATTACACAGGTGTTCAAGTTTTTGTTGTTTGAAGAGTAAGCCGAGATTCAACAGGTATAAATAGTTTGGAAAGCCCCATTGTCATAAGTACCCTGCTGAAACGGTGGAAAACCCATTGTCATAATTACCCTGCTGAAACGTACGCCGGGAGGTATAAAATCCCTCCAACAGCCATTCGTAATAATTTGGGCTGCATATAGGGAGAACATGAAGGATATATATAAAAAATGTGAGAGTTTGCGTTTTCTGTAGCTATCATGATCCCGCCTCAGAAATCTGTTATCGTTTGGTTTCGGTGATATAAAAGAGGAGTAAACAAAGATGATAACTATGTATGGAAATTGTATCAGGCATCTTCTGATACGTTTGCGACGGGCTGTTTCCGTGTGAAACATGCAAGAATGTTAATTCCCCATCTCTATGAGGATGGTAAGCCGTATTCATCTCACTCGGCAGTGCTTTCTTTTCCATATCAGAGCGATTCTCCATCTATAATTCTAATTAATATTTCCTTTCTCATTTATTTATGTAAGAACAAGTAAGAGAATTTTTATTAATTTTTGCTATGAATATGAACAAGTAAAACAATGTGTGTAATTTTATCTGAATTTTCCTATGGATAAGTACAACTATGTTTTCATAAGAAGGATATGTAAACTTATTTATCACGGCAATAATGTGGAAATTATAATTATTTAAATAATTATTGGTATTAATTAATGATAAAATAGTTAAATAAATAATAATATATGATTTAGTACGGTGTTTTAATTTATTTATTAAGAATATTTAAATTTGTAAATATTTATTTTAATATTTAGTTAATATATGATTACCAAAATAATATTATATGTCTAAATATGTATTTATTAAAGATATTTAATTTGAAATAAATTTTTTTTATAATATAGAGTAATTATGGATACCAATATTATATGTTAAAAAAATAAAGTCATGTAACACTTCATAAAATTTTTTAAGATCAATATTTTTCTAAATAATTTTTTAAATTATAAATTAATTAAAAAAACAAAAAAAACATAATTAATTTTGAAAAATAAATCTCAGCCTTAATTATGTATTTAAAATATTAAAATTTCTAAGATCTATTAAAAATTAAAAATCTTATTATTATTTAGTAATTAATAAGAAGAACTCTTAAATCTAACCTACCTATATATATATTACTGCTTTTATTATAATAATATTCTTATAAGTGATATATTCAATAGTTATGTAGTTTATAATAATATGTAAACTTTAATATATCATAATTCTCGTATTTATAAAGTAATCACAAGAGAGTGATTTTGTATAATGGTTGATGTAAACATGTTATTCTAGTTTTCTTTTCCACAATATAAAAATAACCAACCTAGATCCATTTTAACTCCGGATCTATCAAGGGCCAAGAAGAATCAAATCTCTTGAGGCGAAAAACTCTTTCTAGATCTTAATAGATCGGGATTAAGATGGATCTAAGCTAGTAAATTCATATAATATTAATATAATCATTGTAAATATGCTAAATATGTTTGAGATTAATCTATCATTTTAATTTTACATTTTCCTAGTTACCTCACTTTGTTGAGATGATAAATATTGTTAATAACTTTAATTATGAAAAATGATGAAATCAAAATTTTGAATGTAATGTGACAATTTAATAGTGTTGAATGATAGAAAAGTGAATAATAGGAATATAGTCAATTATAAATAGTATTCATTGTGATTAATCTCAAACTATTTTCTTCTACTATTCTTATTTTCACCCTTGTTACTTTTGTCATTTTTTCATATTGATTATATGAAATGACAAGGTAAATCATAAACCATTTAAATCTTTAGCTTGAGATATTGTAGCAAACATCATACGTGTCTTTGTTTCTCTCCAATATTAATAGGTTGAATTACTATAACACAAAAATCAATGTACATTGTCAGTAGTTTTTTGTGCTTACTGAAATCAATGCATAATGTTAATCCAATCACTTTAAAATTAATGTACCATCATACATCCAATTAAATCAAATCAGAAATCAACATCTACACTGAAATCAATGCATCTAATGCAAGCAATCAAACAAGATTAGAAAACAATATTTACACTCAAACCAATGCACTAAATCTAGTGCAAGTAAGCAAATAAGATTATAAACCAATATCTACACTGAAATCAATGCATCTAGTGCAAGCAATCAAATAGGATTAGAAATCACCATCTACACTAAAGTCAATGCATCCAGTGCAAGAAATCAAATAGGATTAGAATCAACGTGTACACTGAAATCTGTAAATGGGTTAGAAAACCTAGACGGATGAATATAGCTAGTAAAGTTTGAACACACAACCTTGCAGAGAAAAACACTAAAAGAAAATCGAAACAACAAAAAAATTATTGATTCAGAAAATAGGTTACAATTCTCATGATATAGCATTATCCAGTGAAGATCCCAAGGTAATGCGCCATAGTGGTGATCAATGAGAGAACTCAACATCTACAACAAGTTCCGGAGAGAACTAGCCAGTTGTGGAGTGAAAGGAGGAGCAAATGAGGGAGTAAATCATGCAAAAAGGATCTTGCATGTAGTCCCATGCATGCATGGACAGTCAAAGGATTCAATCTGGGGAAGATTCTAATGTTGAAGCCTTGCATATTAGTGAATGCTCTAACTAAGTGTCCACATGTGCCAGTAATGAAGGTCCTAGGTGCGTAGTACCTCCAACATCCCTGCTGAACATGACTATGGAGAAAAATAGAAAATGGGTTGCGGACACTAACACCAAAGGTCACCCAAAATATAGTGCAACTTGTACTAACATTGAGGAAAGAGGTAAAACATCGTGGGAAAAACCCCCCTCAAAATACAATGTAAGCAAAACTAAAGAGGAAAAAAATACAGTTGCTAAGCAACTGTGTCCTTTATTCCAAGATGATTGTGCAGAGAGTGAAACTCCTGCTCAATGAACGTCTTGGTGAAGATGTCTACAGTCTATTCTGTTATAGGACAAAACTGCAAATCAATGACTTGATCATGCACTAATTCTCTGATGTAGTGCATATGGATCTCTATGTGCTTTTTCCGCTACTGTTGTACTAGATCCCTGCAAAATTTGAGAGTGCTCTGGTTGTCACAGCAGAGGACAGTAGGCTGGTGGAATTGGACGCCCAACTTAGTGAGGAAGTGATGTAGCCACAGAGCCTGAATGGTGATGTTGACTACTCCTCTGTACTCGGCCTCAGTTGAAGAGAGAGTAATAACAACCTGTTTCTTGCTCGACCAACAGATAGGGCCAGACCCTAGACTGAGTGAATATCTAGAGGTGGACTTTCGATCAATGTTTTCGCTCGTCCAATCAAAATTTGTGAAGCCAGGGAGATTCAATGCAATGCGTGCTGCATAGTGAATCCCAAAGGTGATGGTGCCCTGCACATATCAGAGGATGCACTTGGCAGCTTTCTAGTGTAGCTCATGTGGCTCTTGCATATATCTGGAAACTGCCCCTACTGCATATGAAAGATCTGGTCTGTAGTGGGTGAGGTACAGTAAGCTCCCTACTAGCTGTTGGTAGAGAGTATTGTCAACTAATGGAGTGTCACCTCTATCCTCAAGGTAGACCTTAGATAGAAAAGGAGTCAGTGCTGGCTTGCAGTGAGTCATGTGAAATCTCTTGAGGAGATCCCATGCATACTTAGCCTGAGAGAGTTTGATTCTTGTGGCATCCTGGTTGATCTCAAGACCAAGAAAGAAGTGTAATGAACCCATGTTTGTCATCAAGAACCTGTCATGCAAGGTCCTGTTAACTGTAGAAATGGCTGAAGCCGAGTTGTTAGTGATCAAGAGATCATCCACATACAAAACTAAGATAAGAGGAGAATCATGTGTCCTGAGCATGTAAACATCCATATCAAACTTACATCTTTCAAAGCTTTATGATAAGAGAAAATAATCCATCTTAACATACCAAGCTCTCGGGGCCTTCTTAAGGTCGTATAGAGACTTCTTCAATCTGTAGACCAAAGATGAATCTTGAATGAAACCATGTGGCTCCTCCATGTAGATCTCCTCATATAGGTCTTTGTGAAGAAAGGAATTCTTCGCATCCATTTGATGTACTTCCCACCCCTGGGCAGCCGCAATGGCAAGTGCAAGGCATATGGAATCCATATTTGCTACTGGAGCAGATGTCTCATCATAATCAATGCCATGCACTTGTTGGGAGCCTTTGGCTACTAGCCTAGATTTTGTATGGTGATTTGCCTATCTGCAGCAATCTTGGTCCTGTAGACCCATTTGCATGAGACAAGTTTCCCTCCTAAAGGAAGGTGGACTAGATCCTAGGTTTGGTTCTCGAGGAGGGAGTTTCACTCCTCCTCCATGGTGGATTCCCAAGAGGGATGCCCAACAGCCTCAGCATAAGACTGCTAATTAGAAGACTAAGCCAAATGGCGATGCCAGGATGGCATTGGTTCAGTGATAGTGAGGGCAAGTGGAGGCTCAATAAGCTCTGAGCTAGTCCTCCAAGGATCAGAATTATCCCCCATAAGACCATTTCTAGCAGCTCGGTGGTCTTGTGCATATATCTCACTTAAGCTCCTTATTGTCTAATTTATGATAGGGGAAGTTAATTCATTGCTGGAAGCCCAATCTCGGCTTCGATGTGGATCAACATATGCATGCACTGGATCTATATCTAAAGACTCTGTCTTTGTATCTACATGCTCTACCTTGGCATTTTCATGCTTTGCATCTCCACCTAAGTGCATTGAGTCATGATCTCGGTCATGAGGTAGATAAAAGGTGTCTGCATGCGGAAATTGAGGTGCATGCGAGAGACTTTCCTCAAATTAGACACTTCTCTCAATGATGAGCTTGTTTGTAGAGGAAATTAGGAATCGGTATCCCTTCACACCATCAAGGTATGCAACAAAGATACACTCAATGCTTTGTTGGTCAACAGCTTTCCTCTTTTAAGAGGGGATCATGACCCATGCTTGGGAGTCGAAAACACGAAAGTGGGTGAACTCCAGTTTAGTGCCACTCCAAGCCTCAAATGGGGTCTGATCATTGATAGATCTATGAGAAGATCTATTCTAGATGTAGATAGCACAATTAAGTGCTTCAGCCCAGAGCTTATGAGGTGGTGACTTAGCATGTAGCATGCAGGAAACCATCTCTTTGAGAGATCAATTCTTTCTCTCAGCAACTTCATTCTCCTGCGGAGTGTATGGAACTGTGTACTGCAACTGTATGTCAGACTCAAGGAAAAGGTTCTGAAGTGTTTTGTTAACATATTCTCCCCCATTATCTGTATGGAGGGCTTTGATCTTTCTCTCTGACTGCGTCTCAACTAGTGCTTTGAAATCTTCAAACTGCGCAAAAACATCAGATTTGGCCCTAAGAAGATACACCTAAGTATACCTTAAGAAATCATCAATAAATGTAAGAACATACCTTTCTTTTTTTATGGAAGGATGAGGAAAAGGCCCCATGAGATCACTATGGATCATATCTAGAGGAGATGATGCTCTATGAGTCTTGCCGGTGTCAAAATTTTCTCTAGGATGTTTGCCAAGGACACACCCTTCACAAACTCCTTTGGATAAACTAATATTTGGCAAGCTTTCCACCCTCTCATGCTTGCTTATCTGCTACATATACCTAAAATTTAAGTGACAAAACCTCTCGTGCCAAAGCCTACTACTATCATTAGCATGTGTAAGCAATAAGGAGGATTCATATTCAATAAATTCAAAAAATGTATACAGTCTAGCTCCATTATTTATCTCATCGATTGCAATTTTGGAGCTACTATGTAGGTCATATATGTTCACTGCATCTGGAGTGAATTCCACTCTCTTTCCAGTGCTAGAATTAGTGATCTAATAAACTGAAAGCAATTTTAGCGAAAGTTTTGGAACATGAAACACATCTTCAAAGCTTCTGTGTAAAAGTTCCACTCTACCTTTTCCGGTGACTTCAATAGGTGAGTCATCTCCCATGAGGATGGGAGGTCCTTTGCATGCATCCAAAGAGGAATGGACTTCCTTTGTAGCAACCATATGATGTGATGCACTAGAATCTATAATCCATACATTAGCAGAAGAGTCAATTGCAACTAAAGCATGAAAATTGTTACCTTTCCCGTGTGGCAAATCCTCAGTTTTCTTCCTGACGCCCTAAGCGATGTGGTCCCCAAGGTTGTGCTTCTGAAGGATTTATGCCATTTTGTCAATTTTTTCCTTCATGCAAGAGGATTCTAGATAGAATCCTTGGTGATAGTAGGTGCATTTGTCTCCTTTCTTCCCTTTCTCATTTCTGGAGCTAGGGGAGTCATTGAAGGGCTTGGTGTACCCTTACTTCTTTGGATGGGAATGCGTTTTTCCCTTGTCTTTTTGCTGCTAATTTTTTTTATTTGAATCTGATTTTGATTTTTATTGTGGCTACCATCATGCATGGAAAGTGCATGCACTTTTGGAGGTTTTATTTTCCCCATGTCAATGAGTTTATCTTGCTCAAAAGTGAGGGACTCCATGAACTCTTTGAGAGAAGGCATAATGTAGGATTTACTTGTTGCGAGCCTTACTGAATGAAATGTAGACACAAAGATGGAGTATTCTGGTCTGAGCTTTAACATAATAGAGAGAACTTGGTGACTCTCCTGCTTGGATTTGTCAATTCCACAACCCTTGAGTTGTAGCAATAGATCATTATATTTGGTGAAGAATTATTGAATTCTATCATAGTTCTGTGGATCCAATGAGAGCAGCTCCACTTCGAGCAGATGTACTTTCATCTCATCCTATTTCCCATAGAGTTCTTAAACACTTTTCCAAATCTCATTGGGAGTATTACAGGAAGAAATATGAAACTGCAACTCTGGGGAGATGCACATGCATATGGATCCATGGGCCTCATCCATGCATTTGTGGTACTTGGATTTCTCTATGGCTGAAGTGGGTTCCAATTCTGCAACCATGGTAATCTTGTACAACCCTTTCTGATGAAGGTATCGATCCATTTGGTCCTTCCATTCGTAATATTTGTATGGTGTTAGGATTGATACCTTGGGAAACTCCATTTTTCTGTCGATTTTCGATCTCCAAGCTATAATACCTGAAAAATAAAATACTGGTGTGCCATTTATCTAGCAACATGTGGGCTCTAATACCATGTAAATGTGTTAGAAAACCTGCATATATGAATCTACCTAGTAAAGGTTGAACACATAGCTTTGCAGAGCAAAAACACTAAAATAAAATCGAAAGAACAAAAAGAATTATTGATTTAGAAAATAGGTTACAATGCTCATGATATAGCATTAATGCACCATACTGGTGATCAATGAGAGAACTTGACACCTACAAAAAGCTCTAGAGAAAACTAGACAGTTGCGGAGTGAAAGGATGAGCAAACCAGGGAGTAAATCATGTAGAAAGGATCTTGCATGTAGTCCCATGCATGCATGGATAGTCAAAGGCACCAATCTAGTGAAGATTCCAATGTTGAAGCCTTGCATGTCAGTGAATTCTCTAAGTCTCTGCATGTTCCAGTAATGAAGGTCCTAAGTGTGTAGTACCTCCAACAAAATCAATGCATTTAGTGGAAGCAATCAAATAGGATTAGAAATCACCATCTACACTAAAATCAATGCATTTAGTGCAAGAAATCAAATAGGAGTAGAAATCATCTACACTTAAATCAATGCATCAAGTGGAAGAAATCAAATATTATTAAAAACCAACATCTACATTGAAATAAATGCATCGAGTGCAAGCAATCAAATAAAATTAGAAATCACTATCTACACTGAAATCAATGTTTCATTTAGTGCAAATTTCCTTATGGATTGACATGGGTTAGAGATCTACAACCCTAGCAGAATTGTGATAGCCATGAACTAAGCTCACCTGTGCCCTAACTACCTGACAGTTACTACAAAGCTACATAACAAGGGGATGCTCAATAGGTCAAGATGGTAGAGGAGGCTGGGGGGGAGAGATCCCCTCCTACCAAGATGTGGCGGCAAGGGATTCCAACCAGAACACAAGTAATGAAATGTAAATATAGGACATGAGAAGAATGACAGGACCTATCATCGGGTCACAGTGGTAGGCTAGCAGCAGAGGAAAATACCTACCATGTGCAACAAAGAAACTGAGATTCATCATTCCGATGAATAAATTGAAGAGATACAAAAGATTCATGAAGGACCATGTGTTGATATGCAAGTTTATAGGAGTGTGGCCAATGGAGAAAGACCTTACCACATGGATACAACAAAAATGGCAACCCAAGGGTCATATTGAGCTCAAGCTGGGAGATAGAGGCTTCTTCACACTAATATGCTCAAACCTGCAAGATAAAGAAAGAATATTGAAAATGGACCTTATTTCCATTATAATGTTGGTATGTTCATGAGATATTGGGAATAATGTTATAACCCCAACAAGGAGAAATTCCTGGCAGTCTCACTATGGGTAAGTTTATTTGGCCTCCCAATGGACTTTTGGGACCTAGAAATATTATAGGGTATTAGGAATGCAATAGGAAAATTTGTCAAAATAGAAAAAATGACAAAAAGAGGTAGATACACATCTTATGTGATAATTTGTGTGTATATGGAAATAGATTAACCCATACTTGAATCCGTGGAGTTATAAGAACATGAAGAGGTTTGGAAACAAACCTTAGACTATGAACATATTTCATTCAGATGCCAAAGATTCCATGAATATGGCCATCTATTTAAGGAATGCCAACTGAACATGGAGGAGATGGAGAATAATATCAAGCAATAGAGGAAACCTTAGGACGACAAGGAAGGATTCCAAGAAGTGAAAAACAAGAGGAGGCAACCAAAGTAACCCAAAAACCCAGGAAAAAAAAGAATACCAAGATCATTTGAGTGGCAAGAACAAATTTGAAGCATTACAGGTAGAAGAAGATGAAGAAAGCAAGATCTAACTCATGGATTATCAGGATAAATGAAAAGAAAGTAGCTCGAGTCAAGATAAGCCAACCCCCGAGCAGAATTCCCAAAGAGATTTGGAAGACAAAGAGGATAAGGACGAAAGGGCTGAGATGGAAACCACCATAATGGAAATCGACCCATGCAAGAGAGAGGAACTTAGCATGGAAGAACAAGTTCTGAAGAAACTGCTGAATGAATGGAAACACTTAGATGAATGATTTATTCTGGAAGACCAAAAAATATTGTATAGAGAGAATTTCCAATAGTATCAAGACAAGCAAGGACAAAGAGAGGTTGAGATTATAGAACAACTAGCAATGCATTAGGAAAACCCCCATGAGTATCAAAACAAAACAAAGTGGGGGAAGAAAAGGGGCTGGACAAACTTACAGGAATCCATACAGATCATGCGAGAAATGCTGGTGAACATAGGCAGGGTGGTATTGCTATCAGCGGTATACCAATAATTAAATAAATTTTCCCAATCATAGTAACATCCTGGAACATAAGAGGCCTAAATAGCCGACGAAAATAGAGGTACTTAGTAGAGATACAGAGAAAAGAGAAGTTCCAATTAATGTTGCTTGAAGAAACTACGATTACAGGAGGAAAACTACATGAAATCCTAAGTAAGATGAAACAGAGGTATGAGCATATGTCAATAGATGCACGAGGAAGCACAAGAGGGATAGACATTATGTGGAACCCAGCAGAGGTGACTGTATACTACTGGATAGGCATGCAATGTATCCTCACAAGATGGTTCCGCCTCATAGGAAATAAACACTGGTTCCTAATCTCTACAGTTTATGGCCTACACATCCCAGTAATCCAAAGGGAAGAGCCAGAAATGGAGAAATTTATGGATACACAAGAAGAAATTCACCTAGTGGATATCCCAACAATTAATGGAAAATGTGTGTGGAATAATAGATGGGGAGGGAATAGGCAAATAACATCTCACCTTGAAAGGTTGTTGGCAACAGAAAATCTCGTAAGAAAGATCTTCACTATGAGGCGTCCATACTATCATGCCTGGAGTCAGATCATTGGCCTATTAAATTAGAAGTCAAAATGAAACAAGGAAATTCAAATAGACCCTTCAGGTTGAAGCCTTCTGGCTAAGAGAACTGACCTTCATTGAAAATTTGAAGGAATGGTGGAACGATAGCGAGAAAGAAGGTAGAAATATGATGCATACCTTCCAACTGTGATTGAAAGAAATAAAAGGTAAGATAAAAAATGGAACAAGGAAGATTTCAGAAACATTCAACAAGAGTAGGAATTTCTCCAAGCCAAGACGAGGAATGTACAATATCAGATCATCAATGAAGGCATAGATGAATCTATAGTGGAGGAGGAAGGATAGTTGATAAATAAATTTGAGGAAAGGAGACAATAAGAAGAAATATTGTGGAAGCACAAATCAAGAATCCAATGGTTAGAGGAAGTGGAAAGGAATACTAAGTTCTTTCATAAAGCTATGATCCAACACAAGCAATAGAATAAGATATTCTACCTAGTTGATTAGTAAGGCAATCAACTTACTCAAAAGGAAGACATGGAGAACCTGTTAGTTCAACATTTCCAAAGGCTATTGAAGGAACCTATTCTAGACAAGGAGGAGAATATAAACAAAATCACTTGACACATTCCTATTGTGGTGAGTAGGGATGAGAATATGGCCCTACTAAGGGAAATATCTAAAGCAGAGGTAGAAGAAGTCATCAAAATTCTGGTGAAGAACAAAGCACTAGGCTGAGATGGGTTCATAGAAGAATTTTATCAGGCTACATGGTAATTCATGGGGGATGACATTGTGAAACTAGTGGAGGAGTCCTTACGCAACAAAATAATGCGAATAGCCCTTAACTCCACCTTTTTGGCCCTCATTCCAAAAACGGATCACTTGGAAGAACTGCAAGGTTTTAGACCTATAACGCTTTGTAATGTAATTTACAAAATCATGGCTACAATTATGGTAAATTGCCTCAAACCTATCCTACCTGGTCTAATCTCTCAAGAACAGATAGGGTTTATTAAAGGGAGACAAATAGTAGATGATATTGTGATGACACAAGAGGAAATACACTCATTAAAGACTAAAAAAACCAATGGAATGTTGGTAAAACTAGACTTATAAAAAGACTATGATTGCTCGAACTAGAAGTACCTAAAGGGAATTTTGAAGGCATTCGGCTTTGATGCAAGATGGATAAGTTGGATAATGTCATGATATCGACTCCAGTCCTATCAATTTTACTTAATGGGTCACCTACAAAGGCATTCAATGCAACCCTCAGACTCAGGCAAGGTGACTTGATATCCCCATTCCTCTTCATACTGGTGGCGGATAGGGAGGTATGTCAAAGAGAAAGTATAGAGGGAACAATACAATGGTCTTAGATTGTGCAGGAATGATTTGTCATTAACCCACCAACATTTCTTCGACGACATAATGATGTATGGACAAGTAACTCTCAAGGAAGCTAGAGGGTTAATGGAGCTACTAAATTACTTCACAAGCACTTTGGTGATAGAGATAAATAAGGAAAAGTCTGACATATTTTTTCTTCAATACAACAGCCTCATCATAAGCTTTTCTAGCAAGAATAATGGGATTCCATATTGGAAATCTCCCCTTGAAGTAGCTAGGAATTCAGGTAAGTGATCAACAAACTAGAGTGGCAAACTGGAAGCCCTTGTTGGCAAAGATCCAAGGGAGAATGCAGAATTGGACACATAAATCACTGAATATGTCAAGTCAGGTAATAATACTGAGAGAAGTGTTACAATCGATCCCTATTTACCAATTAACCATCCAAGCAATGCCAAAAACATTTTTCCAAAGGATGATTGACATAAAAAAAAAAATGGTGGCACGGGCCTAGAACAGAATAAAATGGTCCCTACTATCATGGAACTGGCTGAGGAAACCACTCAAGGATGGTGGGTTAGGGCTCAAAGACCCGTACATTCTCAATTATGTCATGGGGGCAAGCTATGGTGGAGATGGATTCAGGGAGGACCAGGTCTATGGAAGGAAATATAAGGGAGAAAATATGGAATGTCAAGCTCGCTAGAAGGAAGGCTGAGAGTACAGGACAATATTTAAGGGATCAACCATTTGGAACTTAGCCTTAGAAAATAGAGATTTGATAAGAACTCATAGTCTTTGGGAAATAAGGGGAGGAGACAAAGCAAAATTCTGGGAAGAAGCATGGCAACAAAGAGAAAAACTAAACAATAGACTTGAGCTAGGAATAATATGTCAATATACTAATAAACTTTAAGAATAGATAGTAAATAAATTTCAAATCTTGGAACTAGGAGAGTACTGGAGAAAATGGAAATAGAAACAGGATTAACGATATGCCCTAGAAACCACCGAATGGGAGGTATATGAGAAAGAGATGGAAACTTGGAAAATTGAAAAAACAGAAGGGTCGGACATACTAAGATGGGGGTATAAAATTAAAGGGATGTTCACAATTAAAGAGGGCTATCAACTGCAAGCAACACACCACCTACAACAGTGGACACAAATATGGAAAAACATTTGGCAAGAAAACAATTGGTTGAAAATTGCTTTCTTCATGTGGATCTTTTGACATGGGTGAGCACATATTTTGGACCAACTTCAAAAAAAAGGCCTGCAGGGACATTCGATTTATAGTATATGTAATGAACAAGAGGAAACAATGGAGAACCTAACCAATTCCTGTAGATCCAGTGAGAACATTTGGAGAAACCATGATCAACTCTTTGGAGTGAATGACATGAATCAATTTAGTACCACAACAACAATGGATAATTGGCAAAAAATGCCTCACCAAAACACCATTCTAAATCGAGCCTGGAGACTATATTTATGGTTAATTTTATGGGCAATCTAGAAGGAAAGAAATAGAAGGATATTCAAAGAAGAAAAAATTATAGAAGAAGAATGATGGGAAATGATACTCCAGAACATAAGAGAAATGATCCTTGCTAAGAAACGGTACACAAAGCACTGGGAAACAAATCCATAGGAAGAAAGAATAATGATGAGCCTAAACTTGAAGCCAAGTATGTTGAACCCCATCACGTGGAAACAACACCCCCCCCCCCCCCCTTGTGAGACTACGAACAAATTCACATGACCTCACAAAGAATTCATTAAACTCAACTTTGATGGAGCAGCGGAAGGGAACCCTAGGGCGGAGGGGACCAGAGGGGTGTTCAAATATGACAAAGGTAATATGATTCGAATATTTTCCATGAAGTGTAGAACTGCAAGCGAAAATGAAGCAGAGCTCCAAGCATTGAAGCAGGGATTGGAAATCATAGCAAGGGAGAGCTTCTAGAGGCTGGAGGTGGAAGGAGTCTCAAAACTGGTAATAGACATGATGAAAAAACTCCAGCAAGGGACATCATGGTAGAAAATAAGCCAAATTTGGAGGATGGAAAGGCTTGTCCAAGAGATTGGTAAGCTAATTCGACAGATTGGCTACATTAGACCAACACATGTCCACAAGAAGGGCAATGTGGCAACATATAATCTCGCTAACTGAGGGAGCATGCAGACACGTAGAAACTTGGATATAAGAGGAGAAGAGATAAGAAAAATGGAGGGGTTGAGAAGGTTAGAGGAGGTCCTTGAAAACGATAAGGAGAAGGAAGAAAACCCCCGATCTAGGTGTGGCAAGGAAGAAAGGTAGACTCCAAAAGAGGTGGGCCAGTGGGGATGGAAGGTAGCAGCACCAGATGCAAACCGCTGAGGCCCAAGGATAGATGGGACATCGGGATGTGGGA
>APFE030309742.1:0-17161 GCA_000404065.3 Pinus taeda
ATGAAACATAGGAAAATAAATCTGACAACTGGTAGTTGATATGTCTTTCAATGTCATCAATGTTTTCTACATTTTTCTCTAGACTAAAATAAAGTTGAATAGGCCTTTCCCTTCGATCTAATATCTTAATGACAAAGGGAAAGATTTACATACTTGAGAAATGTATGTGCACACAAAATTTTACTTCCTACCTCTTACCGTTCCTGCCTAATTTGGTGTAGGTGGACATGGGTAAATGAATCAACGGGCATGCACTTCTTGTTTGCAAGCTTGGTCAATGAATTTAATTGGATCATCCTCTAGTGTTCGAAACCTCCGCAACCATAAAGCTCCACCGGGCTTTGATTTACTAAATTAGAGGGTCGCTCATAAAAAGATTTCGCAGAAACATATTTTCTCAATAAAATCTAAGTTCTTGAAGACACCCATGGGAAAAGGAGGGGAGAAAGTTGAACCAATATATGAATGTAGCGTGCATAATGATGTTACAATCTAGAACCATAGCCATGACTACGACACAGATATCATAAAATAGTTTTGAACTCTACATGTTATTTCATTTTCCTAAAACCATATTACAAACTATTTTATTTTTAGTTAACAACCCACGAAGTATATCATATATGGTGGATCATTCTCAACGTCAGATTTCCCGAACTGTATTAGCGAATAAAAATTCCTTAAAGGGCTCGATACATGGTGCTAGTTGCAAACGACATAAAGAAAGCCACAATTGACATGTCTTAGGTTCTTAATGTAGAAATTGATCTGGACCAAGAGCCTTAAAGAAGAATGACTCATTTTATGACAGTGCTTACATGGATGAAGATCAAAATAGTGATCTTTCAGATGGCCAACTCAGTCATAGTGTTGGCATTTCATGATCTGTTGTTGTTGTTGCTGTGGAAGAGGGGCAGAGTCTGGAATAGCTGAAGTTGAACTATCATGAGGAGCAGATGAACTCTCATGAATGAGTCCAGCACTTTGAAACTTAATGGGTTTTGAGTAGTCTGGAATATGAAATGACAAGTCCTTGTCATATCCAAAACCGGTTTTGTGCTTGTTGTGGAGAAGCTGTTCCCAAGGTCTGATGATGGGCTTGGGAAGTGCACACTGAGTTTCTGCATCTGCATGTACAATTGCTGCTTTATTGGGTACTAAATCGAAATGAGCTGTAACATTATTGACTTGTTGTTTATGGGATTCTGTTTCAATTCTTCCTATTGTAGCTTTGTCTCAAGCTGCAAAAACTCAATATTTTCATGTGCATTTTGGAGACAAATTTTGATATTGGAAAGAGAGGTTTTGTTGATCTTAACCACCTCATCAACAGTGGAAAGTATTAAATTATTCAGTATTTTCAATACATCATCTATTCTATCCATTTCAAACCAATATAATCAGAGAAGTGATGTTATCTTCAGCTACAAATTGGTCTATAAAATGATAAATAATTGCAACTATTAGAAGAGTAGCAGAATGCCAATATCACAAGGTCACTGTAGCAGACAACACAGTACGAATTTCAATGTAGCAAATGACTCGCTACTTTAATGTACTTCTCAAATTATTCAAACTACACACACTGTTTCGAATGCATAACCGAGAATTACTTCTCAAGAACTTTCATACGTTGATGCATGCAACCTGCATTTCCCAGAATCACATTGC
Organism: Pinus taeda; assembly: GCA_000404065.3. Taxonomy (NCBI): domain Eukaryota; kingdom Viridiplantae; phylum Streptophyta; class Pinopsida; order Pinales; family Pinaceae; genus Pinus; species Pinus taeda. The sequence continues at coordinate 1,672 of APFE030309742.1, forward strand.
TTGATCATATCAAAATACCATTCAATCAATTGTTGAGAAAATCCCCTTTTGGAAAATTCAACTACTGGCAAACACAGAGCCCAATTCAATGCCCAAAATTGAATCATTTATTCAGAACAATGAAATAAAATGGAAATGACAGCACTAAAGCAAATACTTGTTTAAGATATTGATTGGACCCTTAGAAGCCATGACATACATTTCGTCAAACACATCATGAAGATGTAATCTATAGGTGTAAAGAACAGTTTGGAGCATAGGGGTCTTGTACTTAGCTGAGAATCATTAAGAACCATTGATGCCTCAACACTTGGAATGGCAGTTGATGTGTTGAGGCATATACAAGGCTTCTAGAGCATTTGTCGAACTACAGCTTCCAAGAGTAGTAACTCAACCCACCAAGGGCTTCCAGAGAATTTTTCCAACCAAGTCTTCGAGGACTAGTAACTAAACCCAAGTTGTTGTAGGGCTTCCAGAGAATTTGTCCGACCAGGGCTTCCAAGAACTAATAACTGAACCCACGCTAAGGAAACATGAGAACCAACAAAAAACAAACAATGAAAGTAAACCCACAATCACCATGCATATCCAGGAAATGGAAAGGCTAAGCAATCCACTTTTAATCCTGGAAATCCTCCATATCAATGACGTATCATGACCAAGGATCCACATGCATATGCCATGCATGCCAAAAACTAGTGAAGAAATCATACATGCAACTCGGTACCTGCATGAAAATCTGATGTATTTGCTAATCCCGAAGCCCTCTTGTGCTTTCTTTCTCTTCTTTTCCCTTCTTGCTCCAAGGGTCCAAGTATTCCACACCCACCAAGATCTTTCCAAGAAAACTCTAAATCTCCAAGATTATGAGAGAGGGAGAGAATAATGAGAGAGAGCTCCAACACTCAACTGACCAAGTATTGGCCAAGAGCTTACACCGACTAAGAGCTTACCAACTGATCCTCAGAAGCCTTTTTATGAACGAGGTCTCCATTTCATTTGTTTTCCATTATTTTCCTTCAATTTCCTCTTCACATGCAACCTGTGACCTTTCAACTTACTCTTCTCCTAATTTCCTTTATTTTCATAAATAAATTTTCCAAAAAAGTCATCTTTCCATTCCAAAACCTTCGCCATTGCCTTTTCCAATTTTCTTAGCGATAATAAACCGAGTCAACACCCATTAGGATGTTTCCCCCACCATTCAGCTTGGAATATGTGTCCCATTATTGTGGCCTTATATATATTTTTACATGGAATTTTCACTAGGGTTGTTATAGTTCTCCACCTACCATCTTTATGTTTTTTTCTACCTTTGCGTGCACTGGAATTATTCAGTTACCGACTCCTCAAATTGTCCTTGATTTTCCACTTCAAGAGAAAGGGGGTATTGTATACAAAAGACTTGCTTAAGAACCCCAACTGTTGCCCCGCTACCTGAATTCCATCTAACTTTCCAACAGTGTTTCAACCTTCATTTACACATTCACTAGTATAACCTGAAGCTTTTCAATGTCCTCCTTCATAGTTTGGACTTCTGTCATCAGCAATGAGGAGTGAGATCTCACCTCCTCCAAAACCTGGGCCCCAATAACACCATGATTGGAAGGATTCTCTGCCTTCTCGACAAGATTAAGTTCCCTTGATACTATACTCATAAGTTTGATTCTGGCTAAACATAAAACTGATAATTTTATATATCACAAGTTTCTATTAGGATTTTTACTTTTTGGACAAGATTATGTTTATTCATTCCTTCGTACCACTAGGTGTGAGTAGTGTGAAAATTTTGTACGAGTGCACATCCGAACATCTTACAGTTTTATTTTTCATTATCTGTAAATAAGGTTGTGTGTCAAATTTGGATGGACATAAATTTTTCTTCTATACGATATTTATATATAATTGTTTATCATCTATAGTGAAGAGTAATTTTTCGAATTTTCTTTTATATATCTTCTCTATCCCTCTAATACATGTGGACATATTATTCATATCATTAAACACGTGATAAAATCATAGGTAGATTGAGGAAGGGTACTATTGATCGTGGGAATTCCTAGAAGCAAAATCCTATGCTTCGGGATTTTGGCTGTATCATATTTGCTTGTCTGACAACAAAATTATTTTGGACAAAGTGTTGTTTGTCGAATATGGAAGGGAAATGAAAGAAAAGAAAGTATCAGACTGCAAAGTACAAACTACAAACATGCTTAAGAGAATGAATCTCAAGATGACAAAGAACCTTTTGTGACTAGTGGAAGAGACATGTTTTTCTTTTAGGTGTGGAAAATCAGTGATAGAGTTGCACATATGAAAATATTAGTGCACTCTCTCTGCATGTATACGAACATTCAAGGTACCTGAAAGTTTTTCTTAGGTGAGTCTTTTATTTTTATCCAAGCTTTAAATGATAGTTGCTGCTAATGGAGAGATGGAAAGCCTATTGTGAATCACATGCATGTGTTCTAATGTCTGATTAGAGGAGGTGAAGCTTTCAATGTTAGTCGTGTTGTGATTAGATCGTTGATTATAGATTCATTGGAGGTTTAATAATTAATTATATAGTGTTTTATTATGAGGGAGACCTCACTAAATGGATTTTAACACCAAATGGAGTGTTAAAAGTTTTACAATTGGATATCTAACCCATTGGGAATTTAATTTTGTTTTATTTGTAAATAAGTTTTTATTTCATATTACATGGTAAGTTTAACATTTTCGTTATCAAGTGTAATGAAAATCAATGCCACAAAGCTTAATGGGTATATATCTTCTATCTCTCTATGGTGCATGGCCACACCTTCCATTAAATATAATAGTATCTAGCTAATAATAGGAATCAAAGCATAAAAATCCAATAGAATTTAGCTTGGATAATCACCACTTCCCTCTGAATAGTAAATTGAAACAATATTTCTCCTAATAATTAGGTACTATAACCATTACGCTATTTCTCTCTAGATGGAACTTCAGACCTACATCCAACAAATTCGACCATAAGTTCATGTCAGTGTTTTAGAAAAATTTCACCCAATAGTTGAGTGACCAAATACCCCTTTCACATAGAGTTGGAGACTATGAGATACAACAATCATAGGTTTTCCATTGTAGATTACAAAAATCTACAATATTTTTTTCTCTCAAGCTTTTCGATGGAGGAAAAATGGTAAAAGGCTTTTTACCTTTGGAATTCCAGTGTAGCCATACTATCCACTTGTAGTTGGTGTCAATGATCGAGTTGAAATTTTGTTTTAGACTTTAGTTATTATAGTTTTTATAATAAATTATTCAATTAATTATAATTAGTTAATATAAATGAAAATAATGGTTTAATTTATTTATTTAATTTAGTGATTTTTTCATTGAATAAAATAATATTTAACCTATTAAGAATCAGAGAGTTCTCCAAATTTTGATTTGGCACTAAAATCTTAATTATTGAATTTTGCATGGCCCCTTAACTCTCTTACCATAGCTAGTGAATCATATTGTCTAATTGTATTATAGCAGACTATAATGGGATTTGACCACCTTCTACACTAAACCCTAAGGTTTTTGGCCAAAGCCCTAAAGGACTCATCAAAATACTTTTTAGTCCAATTCTCCACTAGTAAAACAAATTCTTACAGGTTGTTTCACTAAAGTTACCATAAATTCAAAAATTGAAGTCCAATCATGTAGTATTGGGGAATATATCCAATATATGAGGGATCACATATTTATTGGGAAATTTTCCGTCTTTTGGCTTTTAGAGAAGGTACTCTAGTATTGGATTGATATGGGAGATTACATATTTATTGGGAAATTCTCCATATTTTGGCTTTTAGAGAAGGCACTCTAGCATTGGATTGAGTTGAAGCATTTAAGTAAACATTTATATAGTTAGATTTAATGTTATGGTAAATCATAAATATTTTAATAACTAGCTTAGCTTCATTTTTACTCTATCAAATGTCAAGAAAAATCAAATCTCATTTCAGTCTAAAAGATTTGATCCATCTAGATCAAGAGTTAATCACCTCGATATGAGGATGATGTTGTTGCAGGGAGATTCACTCTCCAGCCTAGAATAGTAGAGATGTTGTAATGTCTTGTCTTGTCCTATACACATTTTGACTCAGGGACATTACATAAAAATAAAAATAAAAATAATAAGCACTTTTGTTTGGTCAAAATAAATTAAAAATAATAATAAAAAATAATGGTAAAATAAAATTAACTTCATGGTATTCACTCATGATATTGACCCATGGTTTTCATGTGGAATATCATCTATTTAAAGGGAGGAACTAGAGTATCCTAGATCCTTCTTAACTAGAAAGGAGGTTTGCATCTTAAGATATTTTATCCCTCTATTCGCTTAACATATCCAGAGATAAATGGATCTAAGCTAGTAATAATACATTACAAGAGGAAGCACTAAAGGGCTCATCAAAATACTTTTTAGTCCAATTCTCCACCGGGGAAACGAATTCTTACAGGTTGTTTCACTAAAGTTACAATAAATTCAAAAATTGAAGTCCATTCAAGTAGTATTGGGGAATATATCCAATATATGAGAGATCACATACTTATTGGGAAATTTTCCATCTTTTGGCTTTTAGAGAAGGCACTCTAGCATTGGATTGATATAAGAGATCACATACTTATTGTGAAATTCTCTGTCTTTTGGCTTTTAGAGAAGGCACTCTAGCATTGGATTGAGTTGAAGCATTTAAATAAATGTTTATATAGTTAGATTTAATGTTATGGTAAATCATACACATTTTAATAACTAGTTTAGATTTATTTTCACTCTATCAAATGCCAAGAAAAATCAAATCTCATTTCACTCTGAAAGATTTGATCCATCTAGATAAGAGTTAATCACCTTGGTATGAGGATGTTGTAATGTCCTCTCTTGTCCTATAAACACTTTAACTCAGGCACATCACATAAAAATAATAATAAAAATAATCAGCATTTTTGTTTGGTCAAAATAAATTGAAAATAATAACAAAAAATAACGATAAAATAAAATTAACTTCATGGTATTCACCCATGATATTGACCCATGGTTTTCATGTGGAATGTCATCTATTTAAAGGGAGGAATTAAACTATCCTAGATCCATCTTAACTAGAAAGGAGATTTGCATCTTAAGGTATTTTATCCCTCTAGTCGCTTAACAAATCCAGAATTAAAATGGATCTAAGCTAGTAATAATACATTACAAGAGATATTGTAATGAAACATTAAATAAAAATCATAATACTAAAAAGGAACTGTTAAACACACATGGGAGCAAGAACAAATAGGAAAGATAAATCATGTGAGTACATATTTTATTAACAAGAAATATACATTTATAGTACATTGTTGTGACCGTTGGGTTTCACATCCCAAGGTCTCTTGGACTCCATTTGTCCATTCGGCTTCCACACTAACCCATTGAGGATTAGGTGTCCAACATTCCCCCCCTTAATCCGAAGGGTTATGTATGAGTCCAAGAAGAGAGCTGTAATACAAAATGTGCAAAAAATGCATGGCAGCACTAGGCTGAAAGTGCTCTCTGAAATGTTGGTATAAAGGGCGGTGGTTTAAGGATGACCACCAACACTGGAACGCTTAGTGAAGTTCCCGGAACTCTTCCAAAACTGGCAAGAAACTAAAGTTTTATGCTAGAGGAAGTGATCCTATTGTTTTAAAGAGGGAAAACTTCAACCATAAAAGGTAGGTCTCACGCTGCATAAAAGGTAAAACTTCAACCTAAAAAGGGAAGTCTCAACCTGTGATGGTTTAAGGATGACCAACAACTTTGGAATGCTTAATGCAATTCCTGGAACTCTTCCAAAGCTGGCAAGAAGCTGGAGTATTCTACTAGAGGAAGTGTTCTCAATTTTGTTCCTAGAACTCTTCCAAAACTGACAAGAAGCTGAAGTCTTCTGCTAGAGGAAGTGTCCCAGATTGCCAACTGAAGGTATGTTCATGAGCATCTTTATCTCTGGCTACAACTCTGAAACTGGTGCGGCAGGTTGTGGCTCAGGCTCGCTTGATGTGACTCTGAAGCTTGTAGATGACCATTATTTCCCCTCCTGTCAGATACAAAGTGAGATGATGGAGAAAAGTCAACTGCAAGACTTTTCAATACTCTGGAACAAGTTCTGACATGTGTTTGGAATATCTTCTTGGCTGTTGATGCCCATTGCCACGAAGCGATCCATCCAAGATGAATATTTGTTCTTGCATGACGTTTTCTTTTGAAGCATCTGTTTGAAGAATGACTGGTTTTATGACAGTGCTTACATGGATGAAGATCAAAATAGTGATCTTTCAGATGGCCAACTCAGTCACAGTGTTGGTATTTCACGATCTGTTGTTGTTGTTGTTGTGGAAGAGGGGCAAAGTCTGGAACAACTGAAGCTGAACTATCATGAGCAGGTGAACTCCCATGAATGAGTCCAGCACTCTGAAACTGAATGGGTTTTGAGTAGTCTGGAATATGAAAGGACGAGTCCTTGTCATATCCAAGACCGGTTCTGTGCTTGTTGTGGACAAGCTGTTCCCAAGGTCTGATGATGGGCTTGGGAAGTGCACACTGAGTTTCTGCATCTGCATGTACAATTGTTGCTTTATTGGGTACTAAATCTGAACTAGCTATAACATTATTGACTTGTTGTTTATGGGAGTCTGTTTCAATTCTTCCTGTTGTAGCTTTGTCTCAAGCTGCAAAAATTCAATATTTTCATGTGCATTTTGGAGACAAATTTTGATATTGGAAAGAGAGGTTTTGTTGATCTTAACCATCTGATCAACAATGGAAAGTATTAAATTATTCAGTAGTTTTAATACATCATCTATTCTATCCATTTCAAACCAATATAATCAGAGAAGTGATGTTATCTTCAGCTACAAATTGGTCTATAAAATGATAAATAATTGCAACTATTAGTGAGTAGCAGGATGCCAATATCACCAAGTCACTGTAGCAGACAGCACAGTACCAATTTCAATGTAGCAAATGACTCGCTGCTTTAATGTACTTCTCAAATTATTCAACCTACTCACACTGTTTCAAATGCATAACCAAGAATTACTTCTCAAGAACTTTCATACGTTGATGCAGGCAACCTACATTTCCTAGAATCACATTTCTTGATCATATCAAAATACCATTCAATCAATTGTTGAGAAAATCCCCTTCTGGCAAATTCAACTACTTTTCGAAACTTCTTTGTACAAAACAATAATGGTTATAAAACCATGATTAGTACAAATTATCCCACATTTTCATCATAACTTTCATTTTTTTCACAAACTTTCACTCAATAAATATCATTCCACATCTCCATTTCATAGGGATTTTGAAAGTCATAATTTGAAATGTGCCAGTGTGTGTAATACCATTACATCACAATTGAAGCAAAACTTGACTCTTGTTTGTTTCTTTAACCACGTTCCCAATTCTTAACACCTCTTAACTCAATATTCAGGTGCACTCACAAATATCCATGGCATAGTATGATTTTATCGTAGGTTAAGCTGCATGTGGTTTTTGGCCTCTAATTCATTGCCAAAATGCATTGGTATGAGATCTGGCACTATTCACCTTGCATACAAGATCTAAGTATCGCAAAGGTTACTAATTTATATCCATTAATGATATCAGTGTTAAAGATTCATCACACTAGTTCAAAATTTCAATCATTTCATAACCAAGTCGCAAATCTCATAACAATCCTTTTGATAGAAGAGCTAAACTGATTGCAAACAATACACTTCAGATGTAATATTAGATTGGAAAAAGGGTCTTTGCTTGTAACAAGTGCTACATCAAAAATTGTTGCAAGTTTATTCTTAAAGATCTGAATATACAAGGGTTTCCCAATGTTTGTGCTACGCACTTGTCTTCTTTCTCTACACAGTAAAACAACTACCGCCACGCAACATGGAACCTTCACATTGTTTAATCGATCTCATGAAGACATCATTTATGTAATAATGCCAGAGCAAAATCAATGCTGTAAATTGTAAGTACCACAATTCCTGATCATAATCCCGAATTCAGAACGTAACTACAAGGATTCAAACATAGATGAGGTTTTGATGCTCCCTTTAATCAGAAACGAAACCAGAATCAGCCTCAAAGACAATATTTGTGTAAAATACTTAAGCCAAGAGCCATATCCTAAAGAGAATAAGTTGGAAACCTCCCCGATACTTCCGAAAGTATTAGACGTTGCTCCACAGGGTGAGAATCATCACTGGAGGAATGACGTTGTCAAAAAAGTTTATGAATCAATCAGAGCGTTGAACAGTCATTCAATAAACCAAACGTCGATACCACTCAAACGTTAAAGCAATAAAGGTATCGAAGTATCACACGCATACCAGAAATAAGTTGCTTTTAGCCATACATATCACACGCATTCAAGCGCATTCAACGGGAGCGGATTCTGGGCGTTCATCAAAATGGCTCATCATTCAATAGCGAGACTCATCATACACCACTTAGCATTGTCAGTCATGAACCAGCGCTATTCATGAAAAAATTTAACGTACAACGCTTCTGAAAATGGATAGATGCATTATGAGGCAGCGCTGGAATAAGGCAGAGGCAGATTATTTCAGATCTGAGCACAAAATAATCAATGGAGGCGCAGGTGCAAAAATGCCCTTTTTGAAATGTTTATGACAGTCAGAGAACTGAACAGTCAGATAGAGGGGCAACAAATTTTATGGACAACAGACACCAGCAGTAGTATAATCAGGTTGCAGCTAAAATTGAGCTGAAGAAATATTCATGAGAAAATATTTATGAAATGATCTGCACATACAAGGGCCATAAAACAAATGGCTCAAAAATAATTATGCAAGGCAGGAATACGCGTGCTCTGATACCATGTTAAACACACATGGGAGCAAGAACAAATAGGAAAGATAAATCATGTGAGTACATATTTTATTAACAGGAAATATAAATTTATAGTACATTGTTGTGACCGTTGGGTTTCACATCCCAAGGTCTCTTGGACTCCTTTTGTCCATTCGGCTTCCACACTAACCCATTGAGGATTTGGTGTCCAGCAGGAACAATGTTACTGAATTTAAAAATAATAATAATAATAATTTGATTCAATTGAAATTTTTATCGTATTTTATAGATAAAATATAATAATATAATAATAATTTGATTCAATTGAAATTTTTATCGTATTTTTATAGATAAAAAAATACATTTCCGAAACGTTTTGAATTCCTGGTCGATCTCTGCAGAAGGGATGGGGATGGTGAAGGATTATACAATAGCATGCGAATCCAAATGTGTCGGCATCGCTGGGACTGACTGTGAAGAGCAAATAACCATAACAAGGAGCGTGTATAATAACCATTTTGTTAGATGTATATGATTGTTTACTTTATCATTATTAAAAATCTTTTGCAACGAAGTCAAATTTAAGGAGAAAACGTATTTATATGAATATTTAATTAAAAAACTAAAAATAATATATATATATTTAAGTAAGTATATATATATATATATATATATATATATATATATATAGAGGAAAAAAGCATATAGGAATATTTCATTAAAAAATATTTTGAAAAGTAAATATATAAAAGAACATTTAATTAAAATGCGTAAGCATTAACCTATGGAAAAATTCAAATCTCAATTGCGCGGCATGAGGGAGCGCGTATAACTGACCAAGTATTGGCCAAGAGCTTACATTGGCTAAGAGCTTACCAACTGATCCTCAGAAGCCTTTTTATGAATGAGGCCTCCATTTTATTCGTTTTCCATTATTTTCCTTCAATTTCCTCCTCACATGCAACATGTGACCTTTATTTTCATAAAAAAAATTGCCAAAAAAGTCATCTTTCCTTTCCAAAAACTTAGCCATTGGCTTTTCCAATTTTCTTAGCGATAATAAACCGTGTCAACACCCATTAGGATGTTTCCCCCACCATTCATCTTGGAATATGTGTCCCATTACCATGGCCTTATATATATTTTTACATGGAATTTTCGCTAGGGTTGTTATAGTTCTCCACCTACCATCTTTATGTTTTTTTCTACCTTAGCGTGCACTTGAATTCTTTAGTTACCGACTCCTCAAATTTGCCTTGATTTTCCACTTCAAGAGAAAGGGGGTATTGTATACGAAAGACTTACTTAAGAACCCTAACTGTTGCCCCGCTACATCAATTCCATCTACCTTTCCAATGATGTTTCAACCTTCATTTACAAATTCACTAATATAACCTGAACTGAAGCTTTTCAATGTCCTCCCTCATAGTTCGGACTTCTCTCATCAGCAGTGAGAAGTGAGATCTCGCCTCCTCCAAAACCTAGGCCCCAATAACAACATGATTGGAAGGATTCTCTGCCTTCTCGACAAGATTAAGTTCCCTTGATACTATATTCATAAGTTTGATTTTGGGTGAACATAAAACTGATAATTTTATATATCACAAGTTTCTATTAGGATTTTTACTTTTTGGCCAAGATTATATTTATTCATTCCTTCGTACCACTAGGCGTGAGTAGTGTGAAATTTAGTACGAGTGCACATCCGAACATCTTACAGTTTTATTTTTCATTATTTGTAAATAAGGTTGTGTTTCAAATTTGGATGGACGTAAATTTTTCTGGCATACGATATTTATATAAAATTGTTTATCATCTATAGTGAAGAGTAATTTTTTGAAGTTTCTTTTATATATCTTCTCTATCCCTCTAATACATGTGGACATATTATTCATATCATTAAACACGTGATAAAATCATAGGTAAATTGAGGAAGGGTACTATTAATCATGGGAATTCCTGGAAGCAAAATCCTATGCTTTGGGATTTTGGCTATATCATATTTTCTTGTCTAACAACAAAATTATTTTGGACAAAGTGTTGTTTGTCGAATATGGAAGGGAAATGAAACAAAAGAAAGTATCAGACCGCATAGTACAAACTACAAACATGCTTAAGAGAATGAATCTCAAGATGACAAAGAACCTTTTGTGACAAGTGGAAGAGACATGTTTTTCTTTTAGGTGTGGAAAATCAGTGATAGAGTTGCACATATGAAAAGATTAGTGCACTCTCTCTGCATGTATAGGAACATTCAAGGTACCTGAAAGTTTTTCTTAGATGAGTTTTTTATTTTTATCCAAACTTTAAATGATAGTTGCCGCTAATGGAGAGATTGAAAGCCTATCGTGAATCACATGCATGTGTTCTAATGTCTGGTTAGAGGAGGTGCAACTTTCAATGTTAGTCGTGTTGTGATTAGATCGTTGATTATAGATTCATTGGAGGTTTAATAATTAATTGTATTGTGTTTTATTATGAGGGAGACCTCACTAAATCAATTTTAACACCAAATGGAGTGTTAAAATTTTTACAATTGGATATCTAACCCATTGGGAATTTAATTTTGTTTTATTTATAAATAAGGTTTTATTTCATATTACATGGTAAGTTTAACCTTTTTTTTATCAAGTGTAATGAAAATCAATGCCACAAAGCTTAATGGGTATATATCTTCTATCTCTCTATGGATCATGGCCACACCTTCCATTAAATATAATAGTATCTAGCTAATAATAAAAACCAAAGAATAAAAATCCAATAGTATTTATCTTGGATAATCACCACTTCCCTTTGAATAGTAAATTGAAACAATATTTTTCCTAATAATTAGCTACTATAACCATTATGCTATTGCTCTCTAGATGGAACTTCAGACCTACATCCAACAAATTCGACCATAAGTTCATGTCAGTGTTTCAGAAAAATTGCACCCAATAGTTGAGTGATCAAATACCCCTTTCAGATAGAGTTGGAGACTAGGAGATACAACGATCATATGTTTTTCGTTGTAGATTACAAAAATCTAGATTTTACGCTAAAACTTAATCCCTAAAATGAAACATAGAAAAATAGAGTTGGCAGCTGGTAGTTGATATGTCTTTCAATGCCATCAATGTCGTCTACATTTTTCTCTAGACCAAAAGAACGTTGAATAGGCCTTTCCCTTCGATCTGGTATCTTAATGAAGAAGGGAAAGGTTTATATACTCGAGAAATATATGTGCATACAAAATTTTACTTCCTACCTCTTACCCTTCCCGCCTAACTGGGTGTAGGTAGACATGGGTAAATGAATCAAAGGGCATGCACTTCCTGTCTCCAAGGTTGGTCAATGAATTTAATTAGATTATCCGCTAGCGTTCGAAACCTCCACAACCATAAAGCTCCACCGGGCTTTGATTTACTAAATTAGAAGCTCGCTCATAAAAAGATTTTGCGGAAACATATTTTCTCAATAAAATCTAAGTTCTTGAAGACACACATGGGAAAATGAGGGGAGAAAGTTGAACCAATACATGAATGTAGCGTGCATAATGATGTTACAATCTAGAACCATAGCTATGACTACGACACAGATATCATAAAATAGTTTTGACCTCTACACATTATTTCATTTTCCTAAAACCATAGTACAAACTATTTTATTTTTAGTTGACAACCCACCAAGTAGATCATATATGGCGGATCATTCTCAATGTCAGATTTTCTGAACTATATTAGCGAATAAAAATTCCTCAAAGGGCTCGATACATGGTGCTAGTTGCAAACGACATAAAGAAAGCCACAATTGACATGCCTTAGGTTTTTAATGTAGAAATCGATCTGGAGCAAGAGCCTTAAATGAATCAGGTAGAGTTCGTTTTGGAATGAGGTAGGGTTTGGTTTATTTTCCAACGAGTTCAAAAGGCCACATGGCTATATCCTTTTCCGATCATTATGTCTCCATGGAGAGAGAAAAAACTATTTAAAATAAATAAGTAGAAAAAGGGAAAGTTAAGAAACTAATGTCTTAAAACAACTTATCAGGTAGTAGCGCCATGATTTTGTTACCATATATTCACTGATTCAACCACCTGTCCCACTTCGTCTCACATATCGGTGAGTTATGTACACTTCGATTTGATCAAAGCGCAATAGGGAGGAAGTTTGAGAAGGGAACACATTGTTTTGGGAATTCATGAGGAAAATGCTCTCGGTTCTCATTTTGATTTCATAATCATGCTTTAAAATTAATTTTTATTTATATATAATTTTTAATTATAATTTTATGACATGACAAAAATATATTATTTTGAGAGATTTTTTCTAATTTACTATGGTAGACATTGTTGTGATGCAATGTTGTCTCGTTAGTATTTAATTTGATTAAAATAAACATAAAAATAAAACTTTTGTTTAAATAAAAATTTTAGATTATTATTTTTTATTTTTTAAAATTTTTGTTGCTTAGTTAAGGTTAAATTGATTTGATTTTTTAGCTAAGGTTTATGATAACTCATGGTATTTATATCGAATATAGTCAATTGAAATAGAGGAATTAAATAGGCAAATCTACCAAGCACAAGATAAATATTTTTAATTGTAATTTCCTTGAGATGCAAAGAGATTAAATCCTTCTAGTGGCTTAGTAGATCCATAGTTAAGATGGATGTAAATTGGTTTACATTGACTCTTCCATTATAAAAATAATATTTCTTTAAATTTATTATTTAATATTTCATAAATAAACTAGTTTTTATGTAATTAAATTTTAAAAAAAATATATATTATAAAAATGAAATTAAATCGAAAATTTGATGGTATTTTAAATTTAAATTATTTATAAAATCTTAAATTCGAATTATTGATAAATTTCATCTAATAATAAAAATATTTTACATTTATTTTGTATATTTATAATGTATAATTACATTAATAAAAAATAATAAATTTATATGAATTAATTTTCATGAATATACTTATTCTAAAATTAAATATTACTTTTCTTGGATTGGGGTAGCTCAAGTGGCAGTGGCCGTGGAAATGAAGTTTCACTGAACCGGAAGTCTTGGGTTCAAATCTTGTGCTACCCTCTAACATGTAAAAACAAGAAAATAGGAATCCTACCAAGCTTAGAAAAAACAAAAAATTAAATATTACCTTAAATTTAGATTATTTATAATTCTTTTTTTGTTAACTTGTTTTTGTCTTCCAGAAATGAATACTACAGCTTTAACTTGTGACTTGAAAACGGTGACCTGAAAGAATCTAAGCCTTCACATCCTTAAATGATTAAAACACACCCCATTCCTATTTATACAACCCATAAACTAATAGTTCATAATAAAAAAATTTTAATATAAAAACTTATACTAAAAAATTATTCATTTATATGAATAATTTTTTATATTATCAAAATTTAAATATTAATGTATAATAAATTAAGATGATTCCAAAATCAACGCTTTTAACCCTTTAAAAATTAATTAATCGACAAATCTATAAGAAGTTTTCATTTCCATAAATTTTTGTACATTCCAAATTATCGCATATATATTATAATAATCCATACTATTATAATAAATATTAAATTGCGTTAAAATATTTATTGGTATACTTTTAAATAAATTATTTAACTAATTATAATATTGATATAATGAATAATTATTTAATTTATTCAGTAATATAATATAACCAGAAGTAATTATTTAATTTATTAATTTTTTAAGTGGTTATTTTTGTTGGGAAAAATAATATATGATATGTTACTCTTTAAAATTAAGACTACGATATTTAAAACTATGTAAATTTTAATAATGCACTTAAACCGTAATTATTAAATCTTACATAGCCTCTCAACTACTCTTGTCAGAACTAGTGCATGATGAGGGAGAAAAAGTCCATCATATTGTCCAGTTGTATTATAGTACGTTGTAATGGGATTTAATTTTTTTTAGTCTATACCTACAGGTTTTTGCCCAAAAGCCTAAAGAGATAATCAAAATACTTGTTCTCCCAACTTTGAGAGTGAAACAAAATCTCACGATTTGCCTCCCTAAAGCTCCTATAGATACAAAAATTCAACTCAATCTAATAGTATTAGGGAATATATTGACTACATGCTAGATTACAAACTCATTAGGAAATTCTGTATCTTTTTTCTTGAGAGAAGGCACTATAGCATTGGATCCAACTGAAGTGTCTAGTAAATGTTTATATAGTTAGAGTTAATATTATAGTAGATTATAAATATTTTAATAATTTGTTTAGATTTATCTTTATTTTCGATGTACAAAAAGTGAAAAAGAATCAAATCTTTATTTATTCTAGAAGACATTTTCATCTCAAGAGATTTGATCTATTTGACACTTGGTAGATCAGTAGTTAAGATGTATCTAAGTTGGTTATTAAACTATGATATTATAAGGAAATATGAATCTAATTTGGTTACTAAACTATGATATTATGAGGAGGATGTTGTTGCCCTGAGCACACTATGGTAGAGAGTTATTAAACTATGATATTGTGAGGAAGATGTTGTTGCCTTCAGCCTAGTGTAGAGATGTTGTAATGTCTGGTTCTGTATACATTTTGACCAAGTCACATTACATTAAAAAAAAGAACCGTGAAAATAATTTTACTTGGTCAAAAT
>APFE030309751.1:0-55701 GCA_000404065.3 Pinus taeda
TTTTCGACTCTAGGCAGATTGACTCTTTTACAATAATGACTCTTCCAGTGATGACACTTTTACAAATGACTCTTTTACAACTTTACAATGATGACCCTTGGCCTCGACACTTCTTCACAATGTACGGATGTCTGTAATGCTTCCTTTGATTTGATACTTCTTCTCTTGAATTCTTGCTTGAAGTTGTACTTGAATCTTCTTCTACCTGCATTCAAAATTTGCCCGGGGAAACCAATCCCAAAAAAAACAAAATACCCTTCAACTTACCTTTGCCTGGAAAACACATGTAAGTGCAGAATAATGAATAAAAACAAATTAAAATTACAATGCGTACCTGAAGTGTGCTTGTCACTTTTTTATTTACTTGTTGTAGCAATAGAAAAAGACTCCCACTCTTGATATAAGCCTGGACGCTATGCAAGACTATATCCAAAACTGACTGAAAGATATATACAATAAAAACTAATGATAGGCCCTAGATTGTGATGGACCAAGTTCTAAGTACAACAACAGAGACCATTCTATCAACTATGACAAGACAAGTAACATGAACTTACAAAATCATATAGATTTAGCAGACTTGGTGTAGCATCAAGAATATGTAGCATCAAATGTGTAGTATCAAGAATAGGACATCCGAAAAACTAATTGTGACATATAGAGACATAGAGATATAACTGAGACATTGTATATACTTACGTTGTCCTGCAAAAACATGTTAGAGATGATACTCAAAATTCAAATGTAAACTCTAATCATACATACCTTGCTGTAGGAGATTTACCCTTGACTGTTGATGTGTGTGGTTCTTACTGCAGTGATCCTTGAATGTATATATGTAATTTCAGATCTCTAGGGTCTGAAATTTGGTCCTATGATAGCCCTTTGAGTTCTATTTCCAATCCCACAGGTCTGATCAAGATGGGATTCTGTAGGAGACTTACCCTTGACTGTTGATGTGTGTGGTTCTTACTGCAGTGATCCTTGAATGTATATATGTAATTTCAGATCTCTAGGGTCTGAAATTTGGTCCTATGATAGCCCTCTGAGTTCTATTTCGAATCCCACAGGTCTGATCAAGATGGGATTCTTCAAGAAAGAGTCATGTCAAATCTCCACGATGACTTGATTATAGCTTGGTTCAGTAGAGCAAACTTGTACGAGGTGCCACGTGTCACTATTGCGACCTTCGGCCCTGAAAACGATACCCAACAAACTACAGTGCGTTCTCTTTCTATCACTATTTACGAAATTGGAATCCAATGCTTAGAGAGAGTTTGACGATTTTCCCAACGTCACTTGTTTGACATGGAATTCGGGAGCCTGCAAAAACCCTAACTTTCTCAGATCATATATCCGAAAATATAGCGAACCAAGCTCTAAAATTTGATCACGAGATTCATCAAGATTTTGGATCAAATGGGTTTTAATTTTTGCTTCTGAAGCTTCACAGAAAAAATTTATAGGGAAAATGGCACGATGACTTGTTTGAAGCCACAAAATCCCTACTAGAGGAGGATATGAGGGTCACTATTTATATGAAAGTCTTGAGTTGAGAGGGTCCTCAACAAGTGAATGTTGGAGGAATTTTAGGAAAAAAAACATTATTAATTATTTACTATTCAATGACCACAACCAATTATGAGTGCCATGCCACAACCCCATAGGGTTTTAGCCTACTAACTAGGGTTACTAACTTCAAACACGTATGTCTCTCAAATCGTGAAGAATTACTTGGCGTGCCATATATCAGCGGAAACATCTCGACGACTAGAATCTATCTAGCAGATCCTTGACTCAAAATAGAGTAAGTTGTCAAGTCAAAATGCCCATGCAAGATTTGGGTAGCCCCTGGTGTTGCTTGGTTGACATTAATGACAACCATTGATCAACAAGTTCTGCTCACACGTGCATAAATTATGCGGTTTTCTGAGGCTACCATTGATTTGGGTTAGCTTTGAATGTGCTGTAAGCCTCAAATTTTGTAGGGAGGCTTGGGCACATGTATTCTAAAGAACCCATAAAGCGTTTTGGGAAATTCAACCCAGAAGAGATTTTATTAAAATAATTAATATTTTTAATGGGGTTCCTAAGTCTAAAATTAGGAAAATTAAAATATTAATGGGTATTAATCTAATCATGGGTGAAACTTCTAGAAAAAGACATGGATCAAACCAAAATGATACGAGTCTTTGATTAAGATTTAATCTAGGTTGTTGGTTGTCCAATAGAAAAATATAAGAAGGGGCTTGAGGGTCATTTGGAAGACACATTGAGAGATTATTGAAATCGATTTTCTGAAGTGAGAAGTTCTCAGGAGGAAAATCGATTGAAGAGATTTCTTGCAGCAGAGGGGTGGTGAGAATCCAGAAGAAGGAATTTCCGGAGAGTACGAGGCAGAGGGAGGGCAGAAAGACATCCAAAGGAAGGATGACGTTGCCCCACGCAGTGCTGACGCAGAGGTAGCGCAATCCTTGAGGGGAAGTTGAGTTTCCTGCTAAGGGAAGTCAAATTTCAATTGCCGGAAGCTAAGGTGTGAGTCCGGGAGGTAGAAGGTCGATTTTCTTAGCCAACAGGGGACCCGAAAGAGGGGCAATGTAATACCTAGGAGGGGTGACGTAGTTCTGAGCAGAGGCCACGTAGAGGGTGACGCGAGCTTCCAGTTCCGCAGGATCAGTCACTAATTCTCCTAGTGACAGGGTGAGATCATTTCACCAGTGTTTTGTTCAGTATTCTCTCTGTATTGTATTTCTAGTTGAGCATCCTAGAATTGTACTCAGATTTTCTCTTGCATAATAAGAAAACCCTCAGAGCTATTGCACTGGTTTTCCTGCATTAGATTTTTTCGGGGACTATTGTCCAAAAATAATGGTGTCCTATGTGTTTCTATTTTCCTTGCTCAGTTTCTATGTTTCAAAATCATATTTAATTTGGTGTAGGCTGCTTCAGTAATTTACTTCAATGTTTCAAGAAGAAATATGAAATAATCTTGTAATGTAATTTGTTAGGATATTTCGACACATAGGAAATAGTTAAGTAGAACTTGGTCTAATGTAGAGTTAGGTAAAGTGTGTTTCTTTACTTTGTGTTTTTGTAACTTACAATCTGACAGTCACGATATGTTCTAGACATGAAGTGATCCGACGGTTCATTCTATCCTCGGTATTACTAACACTTGATCCGTGGCTTAACACCTGATTGGTCCGTGATATCTATTTAAAGAGCATGGAGGGTCATTTGTAAGGTGATCGTTCATGAGAGAAGCTTCTGTAAATTTTCTTTTTTATTTACATTAATAAATTGCTTCAAGTGGCCGTGTTGGTTCAAGCTGTGGATTGTTTTCCTCTTTGAGGGTTTTAACCACGTCAAGAATATTGGTGTAATGATCTGTGATCTATTTGTGAGCAGTGTTCTTTGGTGTTCTATTTGAGAAACTTACCTTGTAAATTCCTACATGGTATAAAAGCTATTTGAGGGCCGCATCTATTGGTGATCTAAATCCAAAGCTGATACAATTGCATCTGACTGTCGTTTCCTAGATCTATTGTTTCTGACCGTTTTCAGGTCGAGAGGACTGCTCTATTTAGGAGCATTTGTTCCAGTGAAGAACCCCTTTCATTTCATGCGAAAAGGTTTTTGGTAGCCCTAGCTACGTCATTTTTAAGATTTGGAGGTATATAGTCTTTATTTGCAGTTTTAGTCATTTATCTCTCTGTTTATTTCGGTTTATTTATCTCTCTATTTTTTATTACTGGATCCATACCTTTCTTTTTTGCGTATGCTCTTTTCCTCGCAACTCTATGCGATCTGGGCAAATAAAAAACAGAAAGGAAGAATTTTTCTCATGCGTATGCTCTTTCCGCCGCGCCTTAGTTTGATCTCAGAAAATCAAAAACATTGAGGAAAATATTTAGTTTCTGGCGAAATCTAACTTCAAGTTGTAAGGTTTGGTTTTTTATGCATGTCCGTTTGGGATTGTGTGGTTTTTTGTTTTGTAGGCAAAAAGGGCTTTCTCAAGTAAGCACGCACTCCAAAGCTTCAGTGACTTAGAAAAAAAGAAAAATTTACTAATCTTTTCTCTTTTCCAAAAATTACTAACCTTTTAAACTAGCTCACTTGGTCCAAAGTTACTATATGAGAATAGAGGTCTTGGGTTTAAGTTTTTCTTTTTGTCGAGTTATTTTTGTTAAAATTTGGGTATCAGAGGACAAGTGGTTCCCTAAGTCTTTAATCTTTGGCCTAGGAAAAAGTGTCCAAATTTATTTGTACTTTTCTCCTAAAGTGACTTTATAAGTGGTAAAGTCAATTTAATTTAAAAGTGATTTTATAAGTGGTAAAGTTACATTCTAATTTAATGGTGACTTTATTAAAGTCAATGAAGAATTAGAAAGTGAAAAAGTGACTATGGAAATAAAAAGCTAAGTGGGTCTTTATTTAAGTGGGTGAGTTAAAAAATAGAAAGTGAGAATTAATTGCACATTTATTCTCATCCCTAGATGTAAATGAATCTCAGCCATTAGATCTTAGGGTAACCCAAAAGGTCATTTAGAGAGTAAAAGGATAAGAGAAGAAAAAAGATCAATTCATTCTTTCATGAGCATTTGAGAGAGAGAAGGGAGAGCAAGAAGAAAATTTCTGAGCAGTGAGGAAGTGAGGGAGAGCAACAAAAAAACATTTCAGCAAATCTGGGTAGCAACATTTATTGGCATGCATCCCAAGGAAAAACCGTACAACAAGAAAAAAAGGCACAAAAATCGAGGAAGAGGGACAACAGCAAGGGCCCAAATTTCAAGGCAAATTTGGGCATGATTTTCGAGGCAACCTACTGATGAAATCCATACGGTCCATACCGCAGATTTCGGTCACAATTTTCGAGGTAGGCTGTACAACATTTAATGTTGTTTTATTGCTAGAAAAGTTTCTGTTTGGTTGTTTGATGATTGGCACGATTTTCGAGTCGGAGTTCAAGCACAAAAATCGAGATAAGTTGTAATTTGTGGTTGCTGGAATTTTTATTGTGTATTTCAATTTCTCTGTAAAAGCATTTTCAGAAATAAAGAGCTCTCAAACTGGTTTTCCCCAAGAGTTGTAGGGGGTTTTCCCAGGGTCACATTGACCAAAAATCACTGTGTTATTTTCTGTGTGGCTGTCATAATTTTGCTGTGTTTTATTTCTGCAATTTGAGCAGTTGTGAAATCTCTAAATTTGTGTTTTCAGAAAATTTGTCATTTCCAGATTTTAGAATTTTTATCATGCTTGGATTTAAAACTAAATGCATGGAGTGATAAGGAAAACTGATAACCGGAGTGGGGGTTGAAATTTCTTTTAGAAACCCAACAATCATGTCTATTCATCCTCAACGTTTTCTATAAATACATGATGCGTCATCCTCATTTGGACACACTCATCTTGACACATCTCTCTCTCTCTACTCATTGATTGGGTATGCATTTTTGGGCAGCGTTTCTCTCTGCACGTGCGAAGGAAAGAAGGGGAATTTTCTATTTTGGGCGTTGATTGTGTTGACCGAATTTCAGGGACAGTTTGACCAAGCATTGACTTGCAGCATTGACCTCTTTGACTGTGATTTTTGGTGGAGAAATTTTGTCCCAGTAGGTTGCATTTCTGGTAGCAGGCCACATTTTTGGGCACAGAAATCGAGGCAATCCGTTGACTTTGACCAGTGTTGATTGCAGCTAGGGTTGATCGCATGTTAACTGTTCGACCAGATTTTGATTGTGTTGATTTCAGACTATTTTGAGGGTTGATTCATCTTGCTGTTTTGAGGCCGAAGTTGACTGAAGTTGACCGATTTGTTGAGGGTCAAATCTGCCCTATTGACCAGCATTGAATTTTCTCGTTAGGGCTTTTTTGCTGCTGTTATAAATTATTAGATTTGTAAATTGTACTATCTCTCTCTCTGTTGAACTATTGAAGACTATAAGAAGAATTGATCAAGGATTTCCCCACATTGGGGTTTGTCCCTCGCTGGTGCCACATCTTCTGTCCTTTTGTCTTGGCTTGTCTTCTACTGTTTATGTTTATGTTCTATTTGCATTTTACTATCATGTTGATGTGATCGCTAAATTGGATATTGATATTGGGCTAATAAAGAAGTTGAAGTAAAATTGCTCTAAAGCATAGAACATACCATTGTTATTTAAAATCAACATGGTATCAAAGCTGAGGTGAAGACAAAGCCCAAGCAAGAGTGAAAGAGGAATCACCAAAGACAGTTGGACAAGGACAAAAGACTCAATGGGTTCCTCATCCTACCTGTTAGCTGAAGATAAGTTCCATGATAAATTTGACAATCATGGATGGAAGATGTCTCTTGATTTGACCTTGGAAGAAAAATAAGTGATGGATTACGTGCACGGTAAAATACCTGAGCCTCCTTCAAATGCATGGTTTCTACGAAGACCAAGTACAATAGTGTTGAAGTCAAGGTGAAGAAGATTATCAAGGATTCCATTGACAAGCATCTGGTGGCCTATATCTCTGAATTGAAGACCTCCAAGGAGATCTACAACAGGTTGGTTGGCATGTTCAAGGTTAGTAATGCTAATCAAATTCTATTTCTCAAGAATAAGTTGAAGGATATCAAGAAGGCAAGGACAAGGACATTCAATCCTATTTCTTGAGGATTACTTACATCAAGAATGATCTACTCTCGATTGGAGAAGTCATTCCTAACAAGGAACTTACTCTCACCACCCTTGGAGGACTCCCACCTGAGTGGTATGTATTTAGAACCACTATACTCAACAATGATCGAATTCCAGGGTTTGAAGAATTGATGTCGAGATGCATTCAAGAAGAAACAAGAATGGTGGAGCAAGAAATGCCTTGTAATAGAAGCAACCCCACAACGTTCTCTACTCATGCCAAGAGGAAGAACAATGCAGGTTCAAAGAAGCAAAGTCAAGGAAGACCGGGATTCAAAAATGGAAGAAAGGGAAGATGCTTTGTTTGCAATAACTTTGGGCACTATGCAAGGGAGTGCCCTAATAGAAGGGACACACCTCGAGATGATGACTATCATAACAACTCTAGGGGCAACTTCAACAACAACGATCAAAGGAATGGCAGGTCCAATGGCAAAGGGAAAAGGAATGCAGGACATCAAGGAAATGGTCGACCCCAAGAAATCAAGGAACTCTAGGTATGAAGTATCCAATGTTGTTAACAATAAGCAAAAGGAGTATTATTTTATATCGGCCCTCTCCAATGCCTCTCCCCCGGACACTTTGGGAAATTGGCTAATTGATAGTGGTGCCTCAAGGCACTTCACCGGATACAAGGAAGCCCTCTGTAATCTGATAGAAAATGAGACAAACTTGGAGATCATGCTTGGAGATGATGCCACCTATGGCGTGAAGGGAGTAGGGAATGTTATCCTTCAATTAAATCAAGGTAACACTATTCATTTGCAAGAAGTACTATATGTACTCGATCTCAAGAAGAACCTGGTGTCCATTTCAGTGATGGAAGACAAAGGATTGAAGGTGGCTTTTATCGATGGAAAGGTACGTGTTTGGAAAAGAAATTTTAAAGATGATTTTACTCTTGGGTTCAAGGTTGACACTTTGTATCAAGTGGGAGGAAGTCCATTGGGAGCCATGTCTTGCGACACATGTCTACAATCTGAACTATGGCTCCAGAGGTTCGCTCATCTTCATTATAAGGCCCTAACTGATGTGAGACAAATGGTGACAGGTATGCTCGAGTTCGAATTAGAGCATGAAGGTGTATGTTCGAGATGTGCGGAAGGAAAACTTACACGGGGACCATTCCACTCAAGCAATAGCAAGACCACAGACATATTGCAATTGATCCACTCTGATATATCTGGTATGATGCCCGTAAACTCCTTGGGAGGACACTTTTACTATCTCACCTTTGTGGATGATTATAATCGCAAGACCTGGATCTATTTCTTGAAGAAGGATGAAGTGTTCACTTGGTTCCGACACTTTAAAGCGTTGATCGAAAACCAATTCGAGAAGAAAATCAAGATACTGAGGATTGATAATGGGACCGAGTACGAATCCAATGAATTCTAAGATTATTGTAGAGAAGTTGTGATTAAGAGGGAGACTACAACGCCATACACTCCTGAGCAGAATGGTGTGGCTAAAAGGATGAATCGCTCTATTGTAGACGCTGTTTGTGCCAATCTTCATGATCACGGCCTTCCAAAGTTTCTATGGGCTGAAGCTGCAAATACCGCCTTGTATGTTCAAAACCGATGTCCTCAGCAAGCATTGGACTCCAAGACTCCTGAAGAAATGTTCACTGGTAAGAAACCCGATGTCTCTCATTTTAGAATTTTTGGAAGTCCCATATATTTTCATATGCTGAAAAAGAAAATAAGCAAATTGGGTGCATCTGGGATGAAAGGAATCTTTGTGGGCTATAGTGAAGATTTTAAGGGATATAGAATTTATGTGGCTGGTCAAAAGGAAGTTGAGATAAGTCATGATGTCACCTTCGACGAAGATATGGCCCTCAGTGTTATGAAACTAGTTTCAGAACTTGGAGATCTAAAATTACAGAAATACATCAAATTCAATATCAAGCTCCTACAAAGTGAAAAAAAAAGGTGTGTAGTTTTTTCTTTTTAATTTTTTTGCATAAGCTTGGTTTGAAAAATTAGTTTGAAGGAATTCAAAGGGCACAATAATAACAATAGTGGGCTTCTATGGGGCACAATAGTAACAATATGGGGAACTACATGGGTACAATAATATAATAAAGGAGTTGTACTAATAACAATAAGGGTTACACTAGTAGTATAGGGGCTTAACATGCCCCTCTCCTTCAAAAAGTGTTGTCCTCAACGCTTGAGTAGTTCTTGATGCTTCTGTATAAAATTCTTGTCCTCCCTTGTGGAATCTTCAGCGGTAAGTTCTCCACTTCATGAGATACTCTGAATTGATCAATTTTCGTCGCGTTGGGTTCTTGTTTTTTGACTACCTGCCAGGTTCATATGATTTTTCCTTCTCTTCAAGTTCTGGCAGTATTTTTTGAATTGGATCTTCTGCACTTTTGAATGAGTGGCCACATTCTTCGTCCTCTTTTAATTCATCCCTTGCTTCGTTTATCCAATCTTGTTGTAAATAGAATAGCACAAACAATGCTTTCACATCCTCATCCTTTCTTGAGAGTGCATTTGCATCAAAATTTTGCTTCCTTTTCTATAGATGAGTCAATTCATAACCTACCATATTTGTGACCCATTTTTTTTTCTGTTTTTTCTAAAGATAATTCGTTCTAAAAGTATTTTAAGACTATCATGATCCATTTTTACCTTGAAGTGTCTTCCCATTGGGTAAGGTTGCCATTTCTTAAGTGCATGTAATATTGCCAACATTTCCTTCTCATAAATAGCTTGCTTGAGATGTAGCTATAAAAATACCCAATCACCTACATCAAAACATTTTTCATTGCGATGTTGATCTACCTCTTGTTTCATTCGATATCGCAACAAAGTGGCGTTATCCTTTAAAAGTTGGAGAACTTGTTGTTGATGCTCGATTTGATCTTTCACTGCTTGAACCTTTTTCTTCTTGATATGTCCTTCTATCTTTAGAGTTTGAGGAGTGGTAATTTCTTCCAATGCTTTACAAGATATGGTGAGATTCATTTCTTGATGCTCGATGTGATCTTTCACTTGAACATTTTTCTTCTTGATATGTCCATTTATCTTGATAGTTTGAGGAGTGGCAATTCCGGCCAATGCATTACAAGATATGGTTGGATTCATTTCTTCTTTCTCGATGTGATCTTTCACTTCTTGAATGTTTTTCTTTTTGATATGTCCTTCTATCTTGAGAGTTTGAGGAGTGGTAATTCTTGCCAATGCTTTACAAGATATGGTCGGATTCATTTTTTTTTTTTTTAATTTTTATTTTATTTTCTTTTTCTTCTGGGGTTGGTTCTTGGTGTATATCCTCTTCTTTAGATGTTTCTTGACCCTTTTCTTTCTCCTCTTCATAATCTATGTAAAATAATTTCTTCTTAGCACACTTATGACCTTTAGTGCATTTGCTATAACAATTGTAACAAAGTCATTTTTCTCTTTTTTCTTCCAATTGTTGTGGTGTCACCCTTGTAGGTTGTGGACGGCTAGGAGAAACAACACTTCCATGTTTATAGTTGTGAGGGGTAGAATTCCTTGTTTCCATAATTTTGCTTTGCACTTTTCTTGCTAACCTGAATGCCTTCTCCAATAAATCAGGTTCCCAAAGACGAACCTCATGTTGAATGTTATCCTTTAAAGTCCCTATGGAGACATCAATCCTCTGCTTCTCTGGAATATCATTTTCCCTTATATTCAATTTTGAAAGTCCTCAATGTGCTCTGCCATTGAACACTTCTGTTTGAGATTTATCAATTGGCTAAAGAAGGCGTTTCTCTTTGTAACCTCATAATGTGCTATCATTTCCACCGTGAAAATTGACCACGTGACAAGTGGTTTACGAGAAAAAAGCCCTTTATACCATAAAAATTGTTTCGGTTGTAAATAATTAAGATGCAATACATACCTTTTGTAATAGTGGTACACCATGTAGATCGAAATATTTCTCCATCTGTAGTATCCAATTTACCAGATCCTTGCCATCAAACTTCCTCATCTCGTTTTTTCTTGATTTTAGGAGCTCGATCTTGAAACGACTGTAACTCTGTAATTTCGATCTTCCAGTTCTGAAATCGCGACCTGCAGTAGTCCTCTACGTCCTCTTTCCAATGCCACCAGTCTGATCGAAATTGGATTCTCCAAGATAGAGTTATGCACAATCTCCCAAGATGACCTGATTATACAACTTTTCAGAATAGCGAACTTGTATGACGTACCACATGTCATTGTTTTGACCTTCGGATCTGAAAATACACAAAAAATTACAGTTCGTTTTCTTTCTGTAACTTCTTACGAAATGTCAATCTGATGCTCAGAGAGAAAGTTATGACAATTTTCCCAAGGTGACCTGTTTGGAATGTAATTCGGGGGTCTTCAAAAACCCTAACTCCCTCAGAATATATCTCCGAAAATATAGCGATACAGGATCTGAAATTCGGAGCCGTGGTTCAGACCGATTTCTTATCAAATGGGTTTTTTTTTTAGCTTCTAAAACTTTGTAGCGAAAGAGTTATAGCACAAATCCTACGATGACCTTTTTTAGATGAAATTTTGGAGCTTGCAAAAGCCTTAACTTCCTCAGATCATATCTCCAAAAATATAGCGAAAATGCCACAATGACCTGTTTGGAGCAGCGAAACCCTAGAATCCAAAGCTCTGATACCAAATGTTTTGAAACTTGCTCACAAAAAGATAGAAAAGATAGATGAACGCCTTAGAATTCAGCCTCTTCTAGGGGGCAACCTCCTTTACATCACACAAATGAACAATTCTTCGATGATCCAAATGACAAGACCTCCTTTCTATATAGAGGAGTCTAAGGGGTCATAATATAATTAGAGCCGACCTAACAATAATAATGTAAGGGCACAATAATAACAATAGTGGGCTTCTATGGGGCACAATAGTAACAATATGGGGACTACATGGGTACAACAATATAATAAGGGGGTTGTACTAATAACAATAAGGGGTTACACTAGTAGTATAGGGGCCTAACACTCAGGAAGATCAACAACCTTCCTATCCTAAGGAAGGACAAAGAAGCTGACACCGAAAATCAGGGGGAAAAAGAGGACGAAATGGTGCCATATGTTGATGAACCTATGGATCCTATTGATCCTCCTCCTCATGAGCCATCCTCCTCCAAAAGAAGACCCTCATGGCTTAGGGAGACTCTAGAAGATGCCGAGAGACACATTGCACCAAGAGGGACTTTTTGTGAAAGCAAGAAGCCAAACAGGTATCAAGGGTATTTGACCGCCATGAGCACTATCATTCAAAATGAACTTTCATCATTCGAAGAAGTCGTGAAGCAACAAGTATAAAAGGATGCTATGAATGAAGAATACGAGTCAATTATGAAGAATGATGTCTGAGATGTGGTCCCTAGACCCCAGGACAAATCGGTTGTCACCTCTAAGTGGCTCTACAAAATCAAGCATGGAGCTGATGGAAGTGCAGAAAAGTTCAAGGCTCGCTTTGTTGCTCGATGCCTCTCTCAAAAGGAAGGTGTTGATTATGATGAAATATTTGCACCTGTTGCACGATACACCACCATTCGCTCGATCATAACCCTTGCTGCCTTGCAAGGATGGAACCTACATCAGATGGATGTCAAGACCGCCTTCTTGCATGGTTCAATCAAAGAGGAAGCGTATGTGGAACAACTCGAGGGGTTTGAAGTACATGATCAGGAATCTCATGGATGTAGGTTGAAGAAAGCTCTCTATGGGTTGAAGCAAGCACCCCGAGCTTGGTATGAGAGGATCGATAGCTATGTGATGAAGATGGGATTCACTAGAAGTGAAGCCAATTTGAATTTTTAACTTTAAGGTTGAAAATAATAAATCTCTCATTTGGTAGTTTATGTGGATGACCTCTTTCTGACAGGTGCAGACCCTCTCATTGATCTGAAATTCACCCTATGAGAGATCTCAGTTAAATATTTATTAAATGAAGGTATTATAGACTCGTGCTGCTGTGTGTCTATGTTATTTTAGGCAACGGATCGATCAGATTGCAAAATACACAGACACTGGAAAATGGAAAACAACAAGAAAAACACAGTAAGCAAATACAAGAACACAACAATTAATAAGGAGTTCACCCTATCCTCCAGGGCTACGTCTCCGGTCCAGCTTCCAGTGGTGGCCTTCTTTTATTGTGTCTTTAAAGCAGAGAATTACAATGAGGAGCTCAAATTGAGTCTCCTGAAATAGAACAATGTTTGGTAGGGTGGTTATTGGATCCCCCAAGCCACTAGAGTACACACTCTTTTCCTTACCGAAACTTGACCTTTTTGGTCTTTAATGGGAGGAGCCCAATATGGTACTCGATTCTCGACAGATCCCCTCAGGGATGGCTTGAACCTCTCAAGCTCTCTGGTGCTCGACGCTGTCTGTGGTCTGCTTGGCCCTCTGTCTTTTTGCTTTTTGCTTCACTGTCTCTTCTTTTCTCTGTCTTCGTCTTTTTCTCTCTGGTTTTTCCTCTCAGTGTTCTCTCTGTTCTCTGTCTTTGTTCATGGCTTTAAAGCCAATCGATCTCATGACTGCTTGATTCCCCTTCCACCTCTGTCGGATCGCTTGCTGTTCACTTGGAATTCCTTGTCTCTACATCATGGTCATAGGCTCACAGGGAGTGGCCACTTGTCCTCTCGCGAACTACACCAACTCTTCCTCGTCGGTTCGGTTCTTCGGTTACGTCGGGAAATGACTCATCTGCCACCTCAGCGGTCAAATCAGACCTCAAATCCTTGTAGATTCGGTTTAATCCCCTGTCAAATCCGGTTCTTTCATCAGGCGTGTTCTCAGCCGTTAGATCTGGGGCCCCTAGATCCAACGTCATTCGCTCATTTCGCGCGGTTGACTTGCTCGACCGTTAGCGTGCGATGAGCGACGGTTTTCTCTCTCCTCCGCCTGCCATCCGTCGGGCGCTGAATGGAATCGCTAGGTTTCAGCCAAATCCACTTACCGCCCAAGGGTGCCCCTGATATACTGCCGGTTTTGGAGCACGGGTCCCGCCTTTCGCTTTAGCGCTTTCCCCATGGTTTTCCCGTTTTCCATGCGACCGAGCGCTTTGGGGCCCTTCCTTCTCGAGGGGTTTTGCCCAATGATGCGCTAATCGCGCATTAGAAACTGCTTGCTTTTCCCGATCTGGGCTTCCCAAGTGCCAGTTTGACCTCCTGCGTCATCTCCATGGGCCTCGATCAGCGCGCTTTGATCGAGGTCCTTGTTGTTCCTCGCTGGCTGCCAACTGCCATTGTTCAGAGGTTTTCCTGATTGCTCTGTGCTCTTGAATTCGAAGTTTTGTCCTGATTTGATACAATCATGGTGCTTTGATTATTCTTCATGTGTCCAATTCGGATCACTCATTCACAAATGTAAGAGGCAGTTTGCTTCTAAATTTGAGATGAAGGACTTAGGACCGATGCATTATTTGCTAGGGTTGGAGGTCTGGCAAAAGCTAGGCGAAATTTTCCACTCTCAAGGAAAATATGTGGTGAAGATATTAGAAAGATTTGGGATGGTGGACTGCAAGCTTGTGACTACTCCGATGGAACTTAACTTTAAGAAGTTATGTCGTAGTGCTGCTGGATTTGAATTGGGAAATGCTTCTGAGTATCGTCAACTCATAGGGGCACTGATGTTCTTGGTGAACTTTCATCCAGACATATGTTTTGCAGTTAACACATTGAGCCAATACATGGTTGAGCCTCATCATATACATTGGATTGCTACCAAGAATCTTCTGAGATATCTTCGGGGCACAATCACTTATGGACTGAGATACACTGCCGGAAATGTGGGGTTGCGTGGTTATTCTGATGCTGATTGGGCTGGCAGTGTGGAGGATCGCAAGAGCACTTCTAGATGTTGTTTTTCTTTGGGTTATGCTTCGATATCCTGGATGAATAGGAAGCAAAAATCGGTTGCCTTGAGCATCGCCGAGGCCAAATACATAGCTGCTAGTATGGCCTCCTGTGAAGCTGTCTAGTTGAGTAAGCTCTTCAGTGAGCTGTTTGGACATGTGCTGGATACCACCATGATCCTCTGCGACAACAAGAGTGGGATCCGATTACTAGAGAATCTCGTGTTTCATGATTGCTCCAAGCATATAGATATCAGGTACCACTTTATCTGGGACATGGTACAACAAGGAACAATACGACTCCATCACATTGGGACTGATGAGCAGGTCACCGATATTCTGGCAAAGCCCCTAGGGAAGGTCAAGTTCTTGGCCTTCTGAGAATGACTTGGAGTCGTGGAGAGACCCTCTTATGAGGATCCTATATCAAATGGACATTGAGCTCTTGGAGCTCCGAGGGGGTTTGGGGTACTTCTTGGAGTGGTGAGCAACCATAGGGTGAGTAGTTCAGCCTTCCCCTAGTGGTTTGTTGTGTACAGGGTGAGTGGTTCAGCCTTCCCTGTGATACCCCTTGGTGACATGTAGGCAGGATGAGTGGTTCATCCTTCTCCTGCTGAGACATCCTACCCATGCAGTCAGGGACTCATGGGAAGTACGTCTCATTTGTCCAATGAATAGGGAAATGAGGATAGGGACCATAGTACTACCGATGGACGTATCGTGTACTATAGTACTCCCTATGCTAGGATGACCAGTATTGATCTGGGATCAATGGGAACTGACTTCAGGTCAGTAAGAGTGGTATGAGACACTCTCTTTTGATTGGAACTGACTTTGAGTCAGTAAGAGTGGTGTGAGACGCTCTCTTTTGATTGGAACTGACTTCAGGTCAATAAGAGTGGTATGCGACACTCTCTTTTGATTGGGACTGACTTTGGGTCAGTAGAGATTGGTATGATACTTTCTCGATCAATTCTTCTTCTTCATAGTTCAGCAGAGCAGAGCAGGGCATTGATGGTAGAGATAGTATAGATTGGTAGATGGATTAGCAGATGGAGTTCTCCCTAGGTGACACAGAGTGTTAAAATTGGCAACTAAGGCCAAACTTGACATGGGTCATCTTATTTATGACAACTGATATTTTTCTTGGATTTTTCTCTCCAAGAGGTGTCGGATTGATCTAGAGATCATCCGATTCTGACATGTATAAATGAAGTTATGAATTTATTTTGATTATGGACAAATTGTCCAGGTCGGCCAACAAGCTTATGTAGACTCAGAAGCCCAATAGTCACGTCTATTCATCCTCAACGTTTGCTATAAATACATGATGCCTCATCCTCATTTAGACACTCATCTTGACACATCTCTCTCTCTCATCATTGGTTGGGTACGCATTTTTGGGCAACATCTCTCTCCACACATACGAAGGAAAGAAGGGGAATTTTCTGTTTTGGGTGTTGACCGCGTTGGCTGAATTTCAGGGACAATTTGACCAAGCGTTGACCAACAACATTGACCTCTTTGACTGTGATTTTTGGTGGAGAAATTATGTCCCATTAAACCACATGTCTGGGCAAAAGAATCGAGGCAATCAATTGACTTTGACCAGCGTTGACTGCAGCTAAGGCTGACCGCAAGTTGATTGTTTGACCAGATTTTGACTGGGTTGATTCAGACTGTTTTGAGGGCTCATTTATCTTGCTGTTTGGAGGCCGAAGTTGACTGAAGTTGATTGATTTGTTGAGGGTCAAATCTGCCTTATTGACCAACATTGACTTTTTTGGTTAGGGCTCTTTTGCTGCTGTTATAAATTATTAGATTTGTAAATTGTACTATCTCTCTCTTTGCGGAACTATTGAAGACTATGAGAAGAATTGATTAAGGGTTTCCCCACATTGGGGTTTGTCCCTAGCTATTGCCACATCTTGTGTCCTCTTGTCTTGGCTGGTCTTCTACTATTTATGTTTATATTCCATCTGCATTTGACTATCATGTCGATGTGATTGCTAAAATGGATATTGATATTGGGCTAATTAAGAAATTGAAGTAAAATTGCTCTAAAGCATAGAACATACCATTGTTGCCTAAAATTAACACCTACCAACGACATTAATCTGGTTACTTGCCCCAAAGTTCCCACTATCCACAATTATGTTAATAGTGGGGCAAGTAGCTTCTTCATGCAAGGCATCACAAGCCCTACAATCTAGAGGAGCGTCCTCAACGAGATTGGCAGATTCAAAGGGATTTGGCATGTTCCTTTGATTGCCCTTTCCTCTGCTAAGAATTATTATTTTTGTTATTATTTCTAGGTTGGGAACTTGGAGCTTCTGACCTTTCCATTTGGACCAACCTAGATTGTAGAGTACTTATCTCTTTACCATGGTTAGAGATTAATTTTGCTCAGTTAAGCTCCATGCTTTCCAACTTTTGACTTTGCCAATGCAAAGGAACATCTTCAGATTCCTTAACTTATTTACCCTTAGGCTCTTTTGGCTTTGTAGAATCTCTATCAAAGCCTGGAATATCAGATTTCCTAGATGCTGCCTTATCCTTTTCAAGCTCTTTGGCTAAAGTTTGACACTCCTTAAAATTTACAAGTTTAGCACGTCTTAATTCATGAGAGGTATCAATGTTAAAAGCATCAATGTAGAAGTCCCGGAGAGATTTATCAGGATGTTTATAATCTTGAGGTAGTTCCTTAACAATACCATTAAACCTTCTGTTAATTCGTCAATGGTTTCATTTTCTTTTTTCTTTATGATACTTAGGGCTTTAACTAGATGCCTTTCTTCCCTCTTATCTCCAAACTTCTCCTTGAAGGCATTAGTGAGAACTTGTAATGAATTGAAGGAATGATCAAGTCTTTGGGTGAACCAA
Source organism: Pinus taeda (assembly GCA_000404065.3). NCBI lineage: Eukaryota > Viridiplantae > Streptophyta > Pinopsida > Pinales > Pinaceae > Pinus > Pinus taeda. The sequence goes on from APFE030309751.1 coordinate 17,396, forward strand.
TCTAAAGCATCCTCTTCCAAAGAGAGCACAAAAATATTCATCCTTACATCGTCATGAGCAACATTAGCACCCCCCCACTTGTTAATGAAATGCCTAAAGTGATTAAGATGATCTTTAATGGTTACGCATTATTGCCTTGGAAAGAAGGCAACTTATCCATACTTATATTAGGCAGGTCATGCAGGTAACCTTGAATGTTCGCAAAATTGCAAGGAAGATACAAGTCATCCATGATGTCTTGCTGAATGGGATCTGAAAAAAGTGAATGGATATCAGAGAGAGCTTCTTGTCCAAGATTATCAAGGTGTGCACAGGAAGAGAGTCTGTTTAATCGAATTCTAAAATATTTTTCAGGATCCGGAGTGGGATTAGTCAAGGTACTTGATCTTCTTCTAGTGCAAACCCTTGTAGGAAATGAATAAAGTGGAGTCGTTGCTTAGACAAAAGTCTAACTTAGACACATGAGATGAAAGATGAAGGATAGAAGATGAAAGATGAGAATTGTCGTAAAGCCAAGGTCCAATAAATTGTTCCCCGGCAATGACGCCAAAAAAATGTTGTCGCATAGAATGTCTAGGCACCATTACAACGACTCAAATCGAGGGCTATTGCATTGATCCCCAATCACTCCGTTTGAGTTGTCTTCCAATAAAAAACTAAGGGGGGTAGACCCTATGGAAATGGAAAGCGGAAAGATTATTTGGGAACCAACCAACTTGGGAGACACAACTAAGCAACCAATATTTGTTTTAGATTACGCAAGGTTTTAAGGATTCAAAATGATTTGAGGAAAGTGATACTAGTGCCTTGTGGAGTCAACTATCTTGCGGAGGAAATAAGGTTCAAGTAAAGGATGAGAAACTGCTGCGAAATGACTTGACTGTCTTATATTCAAATGCAAAACTTGAAGCTATGTGAAATGCAGAGACTTGGTTAATTTTAGTTAAATAAAGGCCTAAAATTATTTTTGAAATATGTCTTAAATGTTATTTAACTTGAGGCTTAGAAAAATGGTGATCTTAATATGAAAACAAAAACTTATACTAGCACTCTTGTTAGGATATTCCAACACATAGGAAATAATTAAGTACAACTTGGTCTATTGTATAGTTAGGTAAAGTGTGTTTCTTTAGTATGTACTTTTTGTAACTTACAATCTGACGGTCACGATATGTTCTAGACATGAAGTGATCTGACGGTTCATTTTCTCATTTGGTATTATTGACACTTGATCCGTGGCTTAACACCTGATTGGTCCATGATCTCTATTTAAAGAGCATGGATGGTCATTTGTTAGGTGACCGTTAATGAGAGAAGCTTATGTAAATTTTCTTTCTTTTACATTAATAAATTGCCTGAAGTGGCTGCGTTGGCTTAGGTCGTGCACTGTTTCCCTCTTTGAGGGTTTTAACCACGTCAAGAATACTAGTGTACTGATCTATGATTTGTTTGTGAGCTATCTAAGGAACTTACCTTGTAAATTCCTACATGGTATCAGAGCTATTCGAGGGCTGCATCTGTTGGTGATCCAAATCCGAAGCCGATACAACTGCATTTGATGTCGTTTCCTAGATCTACTGTTTCTGACTGCTTTCGGGCCGAGAGGACTGCTCTATTGTGTTAGGAGCATCTGTTCAAGTGAAGAACCCCTTTCGTTTCACGCGAAAAGGTTTTTGGTATCCCTATCTACGTCATTTTTATGATATGTAGGTATACAGTCTTTATTTGCAGTTTTAGTTATTTATCTCTCTGTTTATTTTGGTTTATAGTTCTCTATAATTTATTATTATTATTATTACCGGATCTATACCTTTCATTTCTACGTATGCTCTTTGCCTTGCGACACTTTGCTATTTGGGCAAAACAGAAATAAAAAAGAGATTTTTCTCATGCGTATGCTCTTTTCTGCCGCACCTTAATGTGATCTCGAAAAACTAAAAACATTGAGGAAAAAACATAGTTTCCGGCCAAAGCTAACTTTAAGCCGTAAGGCTTGTATTACTTTTGCGTGTTTTTTTTGGTTTGTGTGGTATTTTTGTTTTGTCAGCAAAAAGGGGTTTTCAAGTAAGCACACAGTCCAAAGCTTCAGTGAACAAAAAAAAAATCCCCTTTCTCTTTTCCAAAAATTACTAATCTTTTAAACTAGCTCACTTGTCCAAAGTTACTTTATGAGAATAGAGGTCTTGGGTTCGAGTCTTTCTTTTTGTTGAGTTACTCTTCCAAAAAGCACATGTAACTTATGTTTTAAAGTTACTTTATGTAAAAGTGTTCTTACCCATTATAAAAAGTGAGTCACTTATAATGCTAAAGTCACTTGATCTCTTATTTAAGTTACAATTTAGTGGATAGTTCATAAAGTACCATTGTAAAATGACTTTCACTTATTTATAAAAGTGGATGACATAAAGTAATCGTTTTTTAAAAGTGAGCTAGTTAAATTAAGTTTGGAAAGGGGAGGGTTTATAACATTATCATTCACTTCCCAACATTCACATCGTTCGTCGACATCTTCAACAACGTTTTTTCAAAAAGCCATAACTTCTTCATTCAGAAGCCGTCTTCAGAGCTGTTTTTTTTAATCGGCTTAATTTTTTCGAGATTGTTCCATTGGAACACTTAGTTTCAACATCTACAGCTTCAGTTTCTTTTAAAATGGAAAGTCCATGCTTAGTTATTCTTGACAACACCAACTACTTGCAATGGCTATCCTACATTGTGGATTTACTTAGAAGTAAAGGTCTTTATAGAATAGCTTCAGGCCAAGAGTCTAAACCTAAAGATGAAGATAAGAAAGCCAAATGGGAAAATAAGCAAAAGGAAGCACGTGGGTTGATAGGGATGTCTATTTCTCCAGACCTTAGATTCCATATCGCCAAAATTGATACCTCTAATGAAGCAATGAAACAATTCAATATAGTTTTTGGAATTAAAAATGAAATTAGAGCCGATCAACTCGAAAATGAGTTGCTTATGTTGGACTCCAATGATTTTTCTTTCATTGAAGATTTTTTGTTCAAGTTCAAGTCCCTTGGACTTCTCTTAGAAGGTGTTAAGGTTAAGAACAAAGATGGTAGCCTTATCCATTCTATTCTTATGAAGTTAGGGCCAACTTACTCTGTGTTTGTTTCCACCTTCTATTCTACTAGAGAAGCCTTTATTTCTCAAGAACAAGCCTACAGGCCCCCCTCTTTTGATGCCTTATGTGATTCTTTAATAAGAGAACAAGAAAAACTCGTACATCTTGGTCTTCTTAATACTGGAAACTCTTCTAAGAAAGCCTTAGCAGCCCAGCAACAACCAAATTCAAAGAATCCTAAGAAGCAAGATCCTAAAAAGAATAGTCCTAAACCAAACAAGGGTCCTAAGCAGTTTCAGTCTCAAAATGAAAAATCAATTCAACAAAATGATAAGGCAAATAAAAACAAAGGGAAGAAGAATGAGAGGCATTGCAACTTTTGTAATCGTGATGGCCACTTAGAATCCAAATTTTTTAAGAAGATGGAAGCCTTGGAAGAAGCCATGAAGAAGCATAACATCCATTTGAAGCACTCTTCAACTTCAACTTCATCTTTAGGAATAACACTTTTTGCATGTGGTTGTCAAGCATCTCGGTTTGATTATGCACTAAATGTATCTTCTTCTTCTCATTCTCATGAGTGACTCATTGATTCTGGAGCTTCTTATCACACAGCCAAGAACAAAGCCATGTTTTCTTCTTTAAATGATTGTAACCAAAAATATCTATGTTGGTGATGATAGATCTCTTAGTGTTGTAGGGACTGGAACTATTCATCTAGACAATTGTCAATTTAATGATGTATTGTGTTCCTACCTTATCGTGTAGCCTTTTATCTGTATATTAGATAACTCATTTAGGTGAAGGTAAAACCGTTGAATTTTCATCTCATGATGTAATTAAGGACCTAAGAGATCCTAGACAGATTTTAGCTACTGACATTGTTGACGATTCTACAAGGTTGTGTAAGTTTAACAAATTTGGGTCATCAACTCTTCCCTTGGTTTTTGTTGCTCATAATGATGAAGTGAACAAACTTTGGCATGAGCGATTTGGTCACTTAAACTATTGCTCCCTTCAAAATCTATATAAAGAAAATATGGTGACATGTCTTCCTACGTTATCTTGCAAAAATGGTGTTTGTTCCGGATGTGTACTCAGAAAACATCATCGGGATGGTTTTGAAAAAACATGCCTCTTGGTACGCCTCAACCCCTTTACAACTTGCGCATAGTGATTTATGTGGTCCACTTTCAGTTGTTTCATTCTTTGGCTACAAGTATTTTTTAACTTTCATTGATGATTTCTTCAGACGCACTTGGGTATACTTCTTAAAACTCAAGAGTGAAGTCTTTAACATGTTCTTGGCCTTTAAGGTTTTTGTTGAGAAACAATCTGGACATCAAATTCTTAAGCTAAGATCTGATAAATGGCGGAGAATATGTTAACAACAAATTCATCAACTTTTGCACTAAGCATGGAATTCAATTGCAACATATTGTTCCATGTACTCCACAACAAAATGGTGTAGCTGAAAGGAAGAATTGCACCTTAAAGGAAATGGCTAATTGTATGCTTCAATCTAAAGGACTTAGTCTTAATTTTTGGGTAGAAGCAATTAACTGTGCAAATTACTTAGTAAATCACACTCATACAAAGGTTTCAAACAATATCACTTTAGAAGAAGCATGAAGCTCAATTAAATCAAATGTAAGTCACTTTCGTGTTTTTGGAAGTTAAGCATGGACCCATATTCTAGATGAGAAACATAAAGCCTTAGAACCTAAGAGTGAAAAATGTATTTTTGTTGGATATTCTGAAGATTTCAAAGGATATAGATTTCTTCAACCTAAATCCAAAAATGTTATCATTAGAAGACATGTAAAGTATGCTGAAAATATATCGGCCTACGAGCTTAGTTCGACGGATGTGCCACCTCTCTCTATCCCTTCTACTTCTGAAAATATTTCTTCTTCAAATGATGACAACAAGGATGACAATCCTCGCCCAACTTCTTGGGATTCTCCTTCAGCTCCTCAGCTTGCCAAATGGGTCTGCACTACTCGGGATGCAGCAGGGGCTCTTGCAAGCGATCCTAGTCGTACACATTCTCACTTCGATAGAGCCTCTTCTTTAATGGCTCAAGCTTCAGCGAATTATGACCTTGACACCTTTGCAGAAGCTTCAGGCCATCCAGATTGGGATGCAGCTATGAGCGAAGAATATTGTTCACTATTGGCAAATGCTACATGGGACCTTGTTCCTCTTGCAAAGGGACTAAAACTTGTTAGATGCAAATGGGTTTACAGAACCAAGTTTGGACCATATGGAAAAGTTGATAAACATAAAGCTTGTCTTGTTGCTAAAGTTTTTTCACAAGTTGAAGGCATTGACTATACTGAAACCTTCTCCCTTGTTGGCAAAATGAACTCTATCCGCCTTGTTCTTTCCCTCACTGCCTCTTTGAAATGGGAATTCCATCAGATGGATGTTAAATCCACTTTCTTGCATGGGGACTTGCATGAAGAAATCTATATGGAACAACCTCCTGAGTTTACACAAACAAATAAGAAATCCCTTTATGGTCTCATGCAAGCTCCTCAGGCTTGGTATGCCAAAATGGATAGCTTTCTTTTAAATACTAGCTTTTCTAGGTGTCATTTTGACAATACTGTCTACACCAAGAAAGTGGGTAAGTCTCTTCTCATTCTTGTTCTTTATGTTGATGATCTTATCCTGACTGGTAGTGATCCCAACCTTATAAACCATGTGAAGTCTAGCCTTAAAAAGCAGTTTGAAATGACAAAATTAGGACACTTGCATAATTTTCTTGGTCTTCGAGTCTTGCAATCCAAAGATGTATTTCCCTTTCCGAGTCCAAGTACGCCTATGATCTTCTACGCCACTGTCACAGGGAACACTGTAAGCCAATCCCTTCTCCCTTTCAGTTTGGAGCCAAACTTTCAGTCACTTGCACTTCCGCTGAAGTTGATGCTACCTTATACTATCAGCTTGTTGGAAAACTTTTGTATCTGACCCATACTTGTCCTGACCTTTCCTTTGCTGTTGGCCTTGTTGCTCGGTTTATGCAAAACGCACAAGAAAGTCATTGGAAACAACGAAAAGAATACTTCGTTATGTTCAAGGTACAGTTCAGTTTGGGATTCATTACAGTGCAGAAGCATCTCCTCTATTGGTTGGTTTCATTGATTTTGGTTGGGTTGGTGTCCTTGAAGATCGGAAGTCTACTGTAGGTTATGTCTTCACTCTTGGTTTTGGACCCATTACATGGGCTTGTAGGAAATAGAGTGCCATTTCTGTTTCTTCAGCAGAAGCAGAGTATCGTGGCGTCGTTGACGCTAGTAAGGAAGACCTATGGCTTCATCAGATCATGTAAGAGTTTGGTTTTCAGCAGCAACATCCAACTACACTTTGGTGTGATAATCAAAGTGCCATTCAACTATGCAAAGATCAAGTCCAACATTAGCACAACAAACACATTGAACTACACATGCACTTCATCAAAAAGCTCATTCATGACCATGTTCTTGAAGTGCAATATTGTTCAACCGATGATCAAGTTGAAGATATCTTTACAAAGGCTCTCACAGAGGTTAAGTTTACTAAACTTCAATTTATGGTTGGAGTTTAGGAAATTGTCGCTAAGGGGGGATAGGCTATAATGCCTCCTTCTTTCTCTTATTGTGTCATTTTTGTACATCCTTCAATCCTATCCCAAGTTGTTCTTAAAGGGGGATGTTAGAATATTCCGACACATAGGAAATAATTAAGTACAACCTGGTCTAGTGTATAGTTAGGTAAAGTGTGTTTCTTTAGTACGTACTTTTTGTAACTTACAATCCAATGGTCACGATATGTTCTAGACATGAAGTGATCCGACAGTTAATTCTCTCCTCAGTATTACCGATGCTTGATCTGTGGCGTAACACCTGATTGGTCTATGATCTCTATTTAAAGAGCATGGAGGGTCATTTGTTAGGTGACCGTTCATGAGAGAAGCTTATGTAAATTTTCTTCCTTTTACATTAATAAATTGCCTGAAGTGGCCGTGTTGACTTAGATCATGGTCCCTCTTTGAGGGTTTTAACCATGTTAAGAATACTGGTGTACGGATCTGTGATCTGTTTGTGAGCGGTGTCCTTTGGTGTTCTATTTAAGGAACTTACCCTGTAAATTCGTACAACTACAAAATGTAAAATCTGCACAAAGTAATCATTGAAATGTACAACAGGACTAAAACATAAATTGCTGGAAATAAAACTCCTTAAATTCAGAAATCCATTTGTATGAGGTACTCAATCATCAGTTGCATAAGTAAAACTAAATTAGTCCTACTTACATAAGCATGTAAAAACAAATGAACTTTAGAAATTAAACTAAGTGTTTTAAACTCAGATCACACTAATGAAATATCACCCTAGTATTCTGCTCTTAATTCAAATGTTAATGGCAACGATATATTCTAAAACAAAAATCATGTAACCATGCAATATTCAGATTTTTCTATGTATAACAATAGAAACTTTTAAATGACATACTGATAACTACAATTCAAAAAATTTCTGAGTTTAATTATTTCTGATCTACTGATGTATTTTATCTAAAATTCTCAAAAATAAATTATTGAATAGTAGTGAAACAATATTCAGAAATTTGGCAATTAGCATGCAAACAATTACTAAAGATAACTTCTATTTCTGTAATTGTATAGCAATAAAAAATGTAAATTAAGTTTGTTGCTAAACTCCAGATAATTGCAAATCTATGCCAGTATTAACCTTGTTTTCAAAATGAAAAGAGGAAAGGTTAGAGGGTGTGCACCAGTCAGCGCTGCTCTTAGGGGTTTGAAGCCAGTTGGAGGTATGCTACTTGAATCATTGAAAATTCTCAAGTCAAAATTTTTTTGTGATTTTTTTTTGTTAAAAATTTATAAAATTTTTAAGGAAAATTTATGGAGAAAATTTAGTGAGGAAGGAGGGTGAGGAAAAGGCTTGAAGGAGAAGAGAGGGAGAAGGCTTAGAGGAGGGGAGAGGGGAGGCCAAGAGTGGATGAGGGAGAAGGCTAAGATTAAGGTGAGAAAGGATGAGAGTGAGGGGAAAGGGAACACCAAGATGAGGGGTTGAGAGGAAGGCCAAAAGGGCAGGGTGGGAGGTGGATGAGAGTGAGGGCCGTAAGGCTGGAGGGATAAGGAGGAGGGGCTGCGAGGAGATGAGGGAGAAGTGAGGGCCGAGAATGAAGTGAGGAGGGCTGAGGGTGAGGAGGAATAGGTAGGCTGAGAAGGGAGAGGGAAAATGGAGGAGAGAGGAGAGGTTGAGATGGAGCAGGCCGTGAGGTAGCAAGGAAGAAGGGAGCAGGCCGAGAAGAGAAGGAAAGGAAGTGGAGGAGAAGGAGGGAGGTCGAGAGGCGAAGAGGGGAGGCCGAAGATGAAGGGAGGCCGAGAATGGAGAGGGGAGGTCGAGAAGGAGTTGGAGATGACCAACACAGGGCCTCAAGGCCCTAAAAAATTTGGTCACGATCCTCTTGAATTTTCTCCTTAACCTACAAAAAAATGGGGATGCCCTCCAGGGCCTAGATTTGTCTCCAGAATCCACAAAATTTGCCTACAATCTTCTAGTTTGTTCTTACACAAATAAAAGATAGCAAATCACAAAACATGTATATACAAAAAATATGAAATACCCAAAACCCCAAAGAATTAGAAATTTGATATTAACAAATCTACAATAATATTTTAGAGATTTAGAAGATTTGCAGATCAAAACCCTCTATTAGCCAGATATAAACAAATTTTGCACAAATTTAGAAATAAATTTGAAATTTAAAGAGGCCCAAGCCCAAGAAAAACCCTGCAAGTAAAATATTCTATAAAATGACTTCAAAAATTAAAAAGATAGTGGGCTCTTTATATTCTGTAAACTGAGAGTCAGTTGGTCTCGCTGAGGACTTCTCCAAACGCCCAAATCCTGAATGATAACTTTTTCACACTTAGATTTGATTGTTAGATTAATAGAGATTTAAAAAATGATCATAAAATCATCAAGAAATAGAGATACTTGTTACTTCTATCAAATCAAAATGATATTCTAAAAACCCAGAAATTTGTGCAAGATACTTGTACACAGATCAATCCTCAAAGTTTATTAATCAGCAAATGCAAATAAAATAAAAAAAGCAAAGTATTAAGAACAATATTACCACATAAATCTGAAAGAGGAACACCACGGTCTGAAACCGCAAAGTCTTTGCGTTTTATTAATTAGAAAAAAGTTACAAGAGTTTTCTTAGAGCAAGTACACAATTGAAAAATCAGATCAAATAATGGAGAGAGACTTCTCAATTATAGAAAATTTTTCCAACGGCTGGTTGGCTTGATCTTCGTCAAAGCAATCTCAACCGTTGATGAAGATTAAGTGATCTTTTAATCATCACCGTTGAAATAAAGTTACTTTTTGAGGAAATTCGAATTTCACTTTTAATTAATCAAGATTATTTTGAGTTAATTGTTGCGAAAGTTGACTTTGATTTAACTACTATGGCCCAAGGGTTCAAAATATGTTGAAATTTTCAATATTCCCTTGGCCGAGGACTTCCAAAAGTTAACAACTTTAAAAGCCACAAATTTTAAATGTTGAAGAAATTAATTTTTCCTAGGACCTAAATCATTAAATTTCTGGCTTTAACATTTTAATTTATTTTGGCCAACAATTTTAATTAATTGAATCATGAAGGGATTATTAATTTTTCCAATCTTTTAATATTTAGCCATGGTGTCTAGCTATGAAGGACCATGCAGTAAATATTTTTTTACATGAAATATTACGTTTCTAACTTATGAAGGGGGAACACCTGTTCGTTATAGACCCTAAAAAATTACCCATTTCTGCGACACAAAATATGATCTAGTAAACTAAGTGACTTGTAATAAAATAATCTAACCAAAGAGTTAGAATTATTTCCAAATCACTTTTACAGAGACTCGATAAATAACACTAGGACTCATTTAAAATCCCAACGACAAAATCCATCCTAGCTTTGGAGTGATGCTGGAGAGAAAAACTCTGTTGATCATCCATGTTTAGAAACACACATGAATCGGTGAGATTAAAAACTTCTTAGGATAGAAATCATCATTAAAAAAATAAATTTACCTAGGTTGTTACATACATTTGTCCTACTAAGATCATTTACATTACAAAATGCAGAATGGGTTAACAAAACTCCAGTGTACATATCGCTGATAATGATGAATTTTTGGATCATCTGAGTGCTTGGACATGATGGAAATCCAAGCGTGAAAAAATGTACAACTATGGAGTAGTTGACATGGAATGGTCAACATGTTCTAGTTTACTATAAGCAAGAATTTGTGACTCCATTAAGGCACTAGTCTCATACTTTAAAATATGATCAAATGAATAATGTTGCTTAAATTTAACCAAGTGGCTAGGTCACTCATTTGTGTCCAACAAACAAGTTGGTTTCCAACTTGTTTTCCTTCACCTCATTCCATAGGGACTACCCCCATAGCTTGTTGTTGGGAGACAGCTAGAATGGAGTGGGCGGGGATCAGAGTGAGAACCCCCGTCTTGAGCATTGTTGTGGTGCCTATACAATCCGGGCGACAACACACCTCACAAAAATTTCAACAAATCTTGATCATGTAACATGGATTTTACAATTTTTTCAATAGAACCCCCGTCTTGAGCATTGTCGTGGTGCCTATACAATCCGGGCGACAACACACCTCACAAAAATTTCAACAAATCTTGATCATGTAACATGGATTTTACAATTTTTTCAATAGATCGATTCTTTCGTTGTGCAACTCCATTTTGTTCGGGATTGTATGGGACTATTAGCTCCCTCTTAATCCTACACTCCTTACAGAAGGCTATGATTTCCTTTGAAGTATATTCTCCTCCATTATTGGATCTTCATATCTTTATTCTCCTTTCTGTAAGGTTCTCCACTTCAACTTTTAATTATTGAAATTTGGCGATACTCCATCCTTGGATTTCATCAAATAAACCCAAGTTCTCCTTGAGTGGTCATCAATGAATGTTACATAATATAGATGACCTCCAAGAGACTTTGGAGACATAAGACCATAGGCATCGAAATGAATGAGATCCATAATTTCTTTTGACCTTGAAGCAGTGCTTCCAAATGGTCTCTTGGTATTTTTACTCAGTGCATGTCCCTTACATACTCCTTCATGGTCTTCCTTGAGTTTGGGGATGCCATTCACCATTGAATTTAGAGTTGGTAGGATTTTGTAGTGAAGGTGACCAAACCTTCTATGCGAAAGTTCGCATGGGCTAACGTCAACATAAACCAAAGCTTGAGGGAGGGGAGTCAGCAATTTGTAGAGTCTTCCTTCACGAATCCCAATCATCTTTGCATTTTTGATGCTAGAGTTTTTATCCCATACTACAACCTTTCCATTTATGAAAGCAATTATATCTCCCTTATCTTTTAGACATGAAATGGAAAGTCGATTCTTATGTAAACCTCGAACAAATAGGATGTTGTTGTGATGAATATTTCCTCCATTCTCCAGCTCCAGTGAGGTTGATCCAATTCCTCTCACAGGATAGCTCTTTTTGTCACCAAGTTCAATGTAGTAAGAAGATTTTCCTCTTGACAATGTCTTTAGTTGCTTGTGCTCACTAGTCATATGTCATGATGCTCCACTGTCGATCACCAAAACATTCTCATCTTCAAATGTGCTGGTAAGTGTTGAGAATAGTCCTTTGTCCTTTGTAGATGTCTTGGTCATATCCTTCTTTAGAGAAAATAGGAGATCCCATAGTTCTTTAATGCCCTCCTTGAGATGACTTGCCACCATAGTACACATCTTTAAGAACTTCTTCAGTGTAGTAGAGATCTTGTTAATTTTAGATAACAATGGTATGTTCTATGCTTAAGAGAAATTTTACTTCAATTTTCTTATTAGCCCAATATCAATATCCAGATTAGCAATCACATTAACATGATAGTAAAATGCAGATAGAACATAAACAATAATAGTAGAAGAGAAGCGATGACAAGACATAAGATGTGGCGCATGCCAGGGACAAACCTCAATGTGGGGAAATTCGTTGATCAATTCTTCTTATTATTCTAAAAAAGTTCAGCTGAGAGAGAGAATACAATATGCAAAACTCACTTGCCCAATCAAAGTCAAATCTGTCCTGTCAAACAATAGTCGCAGTCAAGCATTTTGGGCAAAGTGACTCTCCCCAGTTGGGAAGAGATGTGGGCTGCTCTTTGATAGGAAGAGATCAGGAGGTTGACCAAGGGGGGGAGTAGCGGTAAGGGAGTTTGAGTCAAGAAAAAGGAGGAGGATGCAATTCTAGCATCTGCGGGACAACAAGGGAAGAGGCAGAAGAAGGACATCCCCAAGGTCAAGTGCTTCAACTGTGGGGAGATGGGACATTATGCATCTCAGTGCCCTAGGAAGAAAGACAAGGGAGAAGCTTCCGACTCAAAGGTAGCTCCAGCAAAGGCGGAGAAGGATGTTGACATTGATGACAATATTGCCAATAGTGCTCATGCGCCTCTAGAGAAGAGGTGGGGAGACATTGAGCTGTAGTGAGGAGGACTACAGGAAAAGGGGCAGGATCCTTGAGGTGCCCAAACTCTTGGATCACATATGACTACGAGAGCCCTTAATGATAGTAGCAGAATGACGAGAGTCAGTTGGTGCGAGGGATGATGGAGCAACAGTGGTAGAGCTTGAGCGCCAAAGTCTAAAGCAACGCAGTGGAGTGTTGCAGCAATGCGGAAGGCACAGAGCATATACGACAACAGCGTAGTAGCATCAGAGGGGCAGCATAGGATAGCAACAGAGGTAGCTTCAGCATCACGAGTCTTCCAAACTAACCAGGATGTCAGTGTTTGGGTGAAGTCAGTTACTTACTTCTCAGTAACTGAGTTGCAGTGCAACAGTTAGTAGTGGCAGTGCTATGGGCAACATGAGGCAACGTTTTGAGAGGGAGCTGTAGTATAGATGTAGTAGTGGCAATGGCAGTGTCATGGGTGACAATACATGAAGCAACAGTGCGGTGGATGTGGGGCAGCAGGGCAAGCATCAGCATAGAGGACCGATGCAGAGGATCACTGTGATGCTTCTATGTTGAAGCATTGCTAGAGCACATTCCTTGCTAAGAGGAGTGTTGATTTTGGGTAGCATCAGATGTGCTCTAGCCATGAAATTTGGTGGAAAGGCTAAGGCACATGAGATCTCCAAGACCTAGAAATCGTTGGAGAAATTCCACTCGGATGAGGAGTTATTAAAATAATTAAATTTTTAAATGGGTTCCTATATCTAAACTTAGGAAAATAAAAATATTAATGTGTATTAATAAAATATGGGTGAAAAAGTTCTAAGTGATGAGGATCAAGCTAGTTCTAATCTTTAGCCGTTGATTAGGGACCTAATCTCGGTAGTTGATTCATCAACATGAAAAGTATAAGAGGAGGCTTGAGGGTCAGTTGAAGATACACCAAGTGATCAAAGAATTTAATTTTCTGGGGCGAGGTTTGTTGAGGAAATCAAGTTAGTGATTAGAGTTGCAGTAAGGGGCAGTTCAGCTTGGGATTTTCATCTGAGGCTGAAGAATACATAGCAGAGAGGTAGCGCAGTGCCTAGAGAGATAGCTCTGGCTCTAGAAGGGTTGACGCAGAGGACGCAGAAGGCTGACGCAAGTGATGCAAAAGTTGTAGAGGCTAACGCTGGCCCTCAGAGGTAGCGCTAGGGAGATTATGTGGGGCAAACTGGGAGCAGATCAACAGGTTTTGAGCCGAGAGAGGGTGACGTAGCTCCTGGGAGTGACGCAGTTCCAGAGCAGTGCTTGGAGCAACTTTCATTGTCCAGCATAGGAAATAGCTAGAGTCGCTGTGGGGTTTGATCATCTGCTTGCTGATTTGCCGAAATATCTATCTTCGGATAGAGGTACTACTGCTAAGGATATTCTTTATTGGGTGAGCCGTTTTTGGCACCCTAGTTGTATTCACGAAATCTGCTTAATAATACAAACCCTCTATATGTTGCACCAATTTTCCCGAATTAGGTTTTACCGAGGACGATTTTCAAAAAATAATGTTGTCCTTTATGTTATTGTCTCTGTTTATTTTATTGCATGATCTGTATATTTGTGAAGGCTGCAATAGTGTTTACTTTGATGTTTATGCTATTAAATAACTTGTTAATGTAAAGAACAAGTAGGAGATTGTAAACTAGTAATTGTAGTAGGGTTTTTTGATGTGTTAGATTCAGGAATTTTCACATGGTATTAGAGTGATTGCAGATCATAGTCGACAGAAGGCACCAATCGAGAAATCTGAGAAATTGCAGCAGAGAAGCAGCTGCCCCAGGAGACAACGTTGTTCCAGAGTTAAAGAGGCAAGAGGCAAGAGGAGTGACGCAGTGTAGAGAGTGTGACACAGAGGCTCACACAGTTCTTGCGTCAGCACTTTGAGCCAGGAGAAGGGCCAATGCAGAGGTAGAGGAGGGAAGATCAGGCTCACGCAGAGCCATGTCATCTTTCTGAGCCAGGAAGGATTGATGCAGTTGATCGGGAGAAGCAAATTCAACCCATGCAGAGATTGCACAGAGCCTGAAGGGCTCAGATTCTTCGAGTTGCCAGGGGTAAGGGAGTTGTGCAGTTTTTGATTTGATGTGTTGGTGGGACGCTATTTCTGTCTATGCAAAACAATGTTTAAGGAGACTGAACCAAGGTAGAGGGAAGCACTACCTCGACAAATTTCTAGCCAAGAAATCCAGATCCGAGTTGCAGTAGCAAAGGGGGATTAGAGAGGAGTGATTCGACAGTTGGCAAGAGGATTTCCAGGAGGGAAGTTGAGACTCAGAGGGAGTCTAGAAGAGGAGCAGAGATGGCAATGAACAAATTGAGGGATTAGGACAAATTGGACGAGGCTTCCAATTTTGTCATCTGGAAGGCCATGATCCTTGCAATCCTGGATAAACATCGCATCAAGGACTATGCCTTGAAAATTGTAGCTGTCCCAATTGACCCAAATGCAAATGAGAAGTATGAGGAGGCCATGGCGAAGGCGAAATGCATGATCCTAAACGGGGTCAAGGATCATGTCATACCACATATTGCTAAGAAGAACACAACAAATGAGATGTGGGAGACGTTGACCACCTTATACCAGGGCTCTTCCGTGCAACAGAAGATGTTATTAGAGAATCAGCTGAGGTCATATCAGATGCAGAAAGGAGAGGAGATAGATCACTTCTGAAGCATAAAAATTGGTAGCTTGTAGGCTTGAATGTAAAAATACACAAGAGGTATTTTGTAATAATAATTTATTATATATAAAAATGTATAAGTGATGATGACTTTACAATGAGGACCTGCATTTATACCCATGCAGGTGTCCTTTCAAAACTAGACATGTCTTTTCATCTAACTTAATGACTATTTAACATAATCAATATTTGATTATTTAATATTTACATTTTTATTTTTATTTTATTTTCTATAATTTATATTCCGTAACAATGCCTTCCTCTTCAAAAGCTTTGTCCTCGGAAAGTCTTATATTTCTGACAAGTTCTTGTAACCTGCATGTTTCATATTGCAATAAGTAATTCGTCACTAGTTGACCTTAGCATGTAGAGTTCTCCGGTGAATTGTTGTCTTGAAACGTAGGTTTTTTTCTTTGTTTCTTTTTTATTTAAGAATTTTATCTATTTTTAATAAGTTTTTTTTTTTTTAAATATATTTTTTTTTATATAAATAGCCCTTGGTTCTTTATATATGAATCCTTTTTTTATTATTTTATAAAAAATCTATTATAATGTAACTTTATTATTAATAAAGGTCACTTTTAATAATTTACTTGTGATTTATTATAATTCCTTTTGTTTATTTATTTTTAATAGCAATAGGTAAGTTTATGTTCGCTCAACGCTTCAACGAGTTGTGTCCGCACGTCGATTTTTTCACATGCACTCCATTGGAAGCCAAGACGTGTGTATTTACAATAGCCTTATAACCAATGTTTATATTTGCAACCAGAACTTGAAAAATATCCACCAATTGTTCATCTTTTGTTCGTGCCATAGAATGCCATAGCTTATCCAACAATTTTATTGAAGCATCGTAGTCATAATCTTTTCCATATTGAAAACGAAGGTATGGCACAGATAGAGCATGCTCTCCACTCGGGTCACAGAGTTCCTTGATCACGTCTAGCAATTCTGACGCAAGTTTTTGAAGCACACAATGTATATTTATGTCGATCATTTGAATCAATGTATCAACCACACCCGTTGACCCTTCCTACGGGCATGCCGTTTGACGGCAGGGATGAGACGACAATTTTAATTATTCGTATATCGGTTGGCGGAACAAGGGAATGATCTGCGGAACCTATCAAGGTAGGCACAATGGAATGTCTGGCACATTGATACGTCGACTCCTGTGGACAGCGGATGACGCTTTTCATTTGTCAGCTTGCTTTCAATGTACCCGAAAACCTCTGCAGGTGCAAGATTCAGAGCTCCTCTTTCGATCCCTCTGGCCCTCATGATCTTTGCTAATGAATTTATATTACGCAGATCGACTGTTATAGGATCAACCAACCGACTGTCATCCTTCCGTGCTTGAGCCTCAATGCAAGACAATGTTGCACATGACTTGATAACACTTTTGGTAAATCTCACAGAAACAATATTTGCTGAAGGAGGCATTTCCCAAAGAATTGAAAACGTTAATCTTTCAACATCGGAACGGAGGGAGCATAGATCTTCATTAAGTGGTTTTGGGAGCATTTCTATTCTCCGCTCAACCAAGTAAACAGACGTGCCTCGTCGTTCCGAAGCTTCTATGTCAAGAGGTGTACTTGGGAGAACAAAATTTGTAACATTAGCAATGTGGACTCCAACTTCGAAATTTCCTTTTGGGAGTCCTCGGCGGCATAGTGCATCATCAATGTCCTTGCAACTAGGTGGATCCACACTGAATACTCTCAAGTGGCGTAGATTCTCTCGGTGAGGATCACTCAAATATTTTGGTTGTAATGTCCACAGAAAGGGTGGTAGGCAAGCTAGAACCTGTTCAGAAAATGCTCCTGTGTTGATGTCATTCTCAATTAGCAAAACCTCAGTTTCTATAGCACGATCACCTATTTCTCCTATCTTCCGCACATAGTGACCAGATAGATACCGTGATAACCAATCCCATGAATCAACAGCTACAATGATTCTCTTGTCAATGAGATTTCCAAGTTGGCGGGTTTGAATTCGGATTTTAGGTAATCTGCGATCAATAGATACAATTAAAGTGTTGACAATTCCACCACCACCTGCAGGCATAGGCATTGGCTCTAGAGACCCACAATACGAATGCCAATTCTGCCTAATTATACCAATAACACGCCTAGTTGGACGGGCTGTAATATGACCTTCAAGCCCCTTGGAATTCTGCTCCAAAATGGCATCACGAGGAGCATCATTTGCATTATTCGGAACTAAGTGGACCTCCTTGTCTTCATCTTCTACAATTTTCATTGTTTTCCGTCCATCCCACTGATCCTTAAGCAAGAGCTCCACTGTAACTACATGTTCATTAAAAGCTTGATTCATATTATCAGTCCATAAATTATGATCTTGTCACCAATACTTTCACTACCAACATAGGCCTCAAGTGGGTTGTAACGATTGACACAAAGTTTCCCTTTTCCATGTTTTTGTTCTAGTCCTTGCTTCCATGAACTTTGCATTCGTATAGGTGGTGGTAACCCTTAAACTGTAGTTTCTGAGTTACAGTTCATCCTTTTGGTCCACAACACAACATTTCCCCTTAGAATCTTTTCAGTGTTAGACATTTGTACAACTGAAGAATCTTCAAACATGTAATCAGTCCTTTTGGGATCCTAAATATTAGGCATGGTGCCTCCTTCAATACTTGATGAACCTACCTGTCTCTGATCTTTATTGTTGAGCCAACCCTGCTTATCTACTAACCCATTAGATGAAGCATGTGAAGAGCGAGGATTCTCCCTTGGCAAATGAGTAGAATGTGATTGAAATGAAGATTTCCTTTTTGAAGTTGGTGTCTTGATTGGACTAGCCCGTTTTACATCTTCCAAATTCAAAAACATAGTCTGTCTATTACATTTTTTCCCCAACTTTGCTCTTGTTTGTTAATCATAAAAATCAATAATTTTGATATCTTTATCCTCTACAACTGTATTTCCATCCTCTTTTATAGATTCCACATGTTTAAGTGTTGTATTGTCAATAACTTCATCCTCTTTGACATTAAAATTAGTTTCATCTGGATACTCATCTTGATTGATATCATTTTCGTATTCATCATTATCTATTACATCCTCATTTTCATTATCATTAGTTTGATCAAAATCTTCTTCTCCTGCTTCACCTTGTTTCGTTTCTTCACTTGTCGCTATTATCTTCCTTATTTTTGATTTCCTTTCGACATGCTTTAACTTCTGCAAATGATTTTTCTAAACACTGAAATGCTTCTTGAATTTTACTAAACTGTTCAACGCATTCAGGACGTGAACATAATGGTGCACATTGTGCGGCGAACAACATTCAAAAACCCACATGATTATATTGTGTGCCATGGCTCTAATACCACTGAAGCATAAAAATTGGTAGCTTGTAGACTTGAATGTAAAAATACACAAGAGGTATTTTGTAATAATAATTTATTATATATAAATATGTATAAGTGATGATAACTATTACAATGAGGACTTGCAATTATACCTACGCAGGTGTCCTTTCAAGACTAGACATGTCTTTTCATTTAACTTAATTACTATTTAACATAATCAATATTTGATTATTTAATATCTACATTTTTATTTTTATTTTATTTTCTATAATTTATATTTGTAACAACTTCCTCCTCAGATTGCAAGGAATTCGTGACCAGCTTACTTCCGTGGGGTCTACACCGGATCCAGAGTTTATGGTCAGGGTTGCTCTAAATGTAGTCTTCTGAGGATTGGGAGACGTTTGGCCAAAGCATTTTGGGTAGAGTGACTCTCCCCAGTTGGGAAGAGATGTGGGCAACTCTTTGAAAGGAAGAGATCAGGAGGTTGACCAAGTTAGGGAGTAGTGGTAAGGGAGTTTGAGTCAAGAAAGAGGAGGAGGAGGATGCAGTTCTAGGATCTGCGGGACAACAAGGGAAAAGGAAGAAGGACATTTCCAAGGTCAAGTGCTTCAACTGTGGGGAGATGGGACATTATGCATCTCAGTGCCCCAGGAAGAAAGGCAAGGGAGAAGCTTCCGACTCAAAAGAAGCTCCAGTAAAGGCGGAGAAGGATGTTGACACTGATGACGATTATGCCATAAGTGCTCATGCGTCTCTAGAGAAGAGGTGGGGAGACATTGAGCTCTAGTGAGGAGGACTACAGGGAAAGGGGCAGGATCCTTGAGGTGCTCAAACTCTTGGATCACATATGGCTACAGGAGCCCTTATTGACAGTAGCAGAATGCCGGGAGTCAGTTGGTGTGAGGGATGATGGAGCAACAGTGGTAGAGCTAGAGCGCCAAAGTTTGAAAAAACGCAGTGGAGTGTTGTAGCAGTGTAGAAGGCACATAGTAGATACAACAACAACGCACTAGCATCAAAGGGGAAGCACAGGATAGCAGCAGAGGTAGCTTCAACATCACAAGGCTTCCAGACTGACCAGGATGTCGGTGTTTGGGTGAAGTCAGTTACTTACTTCTCGGTAACTGAGTTGCAGTGCAACAATTAGTAGTGGCAGTGCTATGGGCAACATGAGGCAACATTTTGAGAGGGAGTTGTAGTACAGATATAGTAGTGGCAGTGCCAGTGTCATGGGCAGCAGTACAGGAAGCAATAGTGCGGTGGATGTGGGGCAACAGGCCAAGCATCAACACAAAGGACCAATGCGGAGGATCAATGTGATGCTTCTATGTTGAAGCATTGCTAGAGCACATTCCTCGCTAAGAGGGAATGTTGATTTTGGGTAGCATCAGAGTGCGGTGGATGTGGGGCAACAGGCCAAGCGTCAACACAAAGGACCAATGCGGAGGATCAATGTGATGCTTCTATGTTGAAGCATTGCTAGAGCACATTCCTCGCTAAGAGGGAATGTTGATTTTGGGTAGCATCAGATGTGCTCCAACCATGAAATTTGGTGGAGAGGCTAAGGCACACAAGATTTCCAAAACCCAGAAATTGTTTGGAGAAATTTCGCCCGGATGAGGCGTTATTAAAATAATTAGTATTTTTAATGGGTTCCTAAGTCTATACTTAGGAAAATAAAAATATTAATGTGTATTAATAAAATATGGGTGAAAAAGTTCTAAGTGACGAGGATCAAGCTAGTTCTAATTTTAGCTATTGATTATGAACTTAATCTCGGCCGTTGATTCGTCAACAGGAAAAGTATAAGAGGATGCTTGAGGGTCAGTTGAAGATACACCAAGTGATCAAAGAATTCGATTTTCTGGGGCGAGGTTTGCTGAGGAAATTGAGTTAGTGGTCAGAGTTGCAGTGAGGGGCAGTTCAACAAGTGATTTTCATTTGAGGCTGAAGAATACATAGCAGAGAGGCAGCGCAGTGTCGGGAGAGACAACGCAGGCCCTAGAAGGGATGAAGCAGAGGCCGAAGAGTTGATGTAGCCTAGAAGGGATGACGCAGAGGCTGAAGAGCTGACGTAGAGGATGCAGAAGGCTCATGCAAAAGCCGTAGAGGCTAACGCTGGGCCTTAGAGCTAGCGTTGGGTAGATTCTGTGGGGTAGACTAGGAGCAGATCAGCAGATTCTGAGCCGAGAGAGGGTGACGCAGCTCCTGGAGGAGTGATGCAGTTCCTGGAGGAGTGACGCAGTTCCAGAGCAGTGCTTGGAGCAGCTTTCGCTGTTCAACATAGGGAACAGCCAAAGTCGCTGTGGGGTTTGATCATCCGGTTGCTGATTTGCTGGAATATCTCTCTCCAGATAGAGGTACTAATGCCAAGGATATTCTTTGTTGGGTGAGCCATTTCTGGCACCCGAGTTGTATTCATGAAATCTGCTTAATAATACAAATCCTCTATATGCTGCATCGGTTTTCCCGAATTGGGTTTTTCTGAGGACAGTGGTCCAAAAATAACGGTGTCCCTTGTGTTATTGTCTCAGTTTATTTCAGTGCATGATCTGTATATTTGTGAAGGTTGCAATAGTGTTTACTTTGATGTTTATCTAATTAAATAACTTGTTAATGTAAAGAACAAGTAGGAGATTGTAAACTAGTAATTGCAGTAAGGGTTTCTGATGTGTTACATTCAAGAATTTTCACACTTAGCGAGCCATAGAGTGAGTCACACAGAGATTTAATAGCGAGCTTCAGAAATATAATACAAACCATAGAGTATAATGCGGACTCCTGAAATATAATTGCAAGCCTCACGGATTAACGAGTCATCGAACAATTGTGAGCCACTTAGAGATTAGAGAATGTGAGGATTGATGTGTCTTTGAATGAGTTCCAAGGGTCTCCTTTTATACAATTCGATGGAGGAGGAAGGGGTGCCATGAGAATTAATATGACCCTTTAATTTGTAAAGCCGACTTGATGAGAAATCTCATTGTGTATTAATAAAAAATTCTCATATATATATATATATATATATGTATATATAATATATACCAATTTTTTGATGATGTTTATAGTTATTTGCCCACTGATTTGTCACGTCAATCAACAATATTTTTTTCCTTTTTATCCAATTTGCATTTTTCTTGGGGCAAGACGGGCTTTCCTTTGGAGCAGTAGTTTTTTTCCTTTTTATCCAATTTGCATTTTTCTTGGGGCAAGACGGGCTTTCCTTTGGAGCAGTAGTTTTTTTCCTTTTTATCCAATTTCCATTTTTCTTGGGGCAAGACGGGTTCTCCTTGGGGCAGTAGGGTTTCTCATGAGAAATTTGTCCCATAGCTGCTCAAAATTCAACACTTGGGAGGATGGTGTGCACATCACCTCCCATTGGGAACATCCTTCTGTAACACTGTAAAGTGGGGCCATTCCAAGGTCCATCAAACATTTATATGATAACACTAAATACAATTACCAACATTCAATGCTGTCCTACACTAACATTAATTTTGACTATCACTAGCATAAAAATTTACATAAAAAATGGATATTATCCTTTATTTATCAAGATTTGGCAGAACCTTTCTGTGCCTAGCTTGCTACGAGTAGACCTCCATATTGTCACGCTTGACCAAAGTGATTATTGACAAATCACACATGTTCAACTTCTTATGGACAATACCTATTTTATGTTCTCAATAATGCACCCTTGAATGGACTAATCTGTGGATTATTAGCATTGCTTATTTATCAACCAAATTAAATCAATGCGGAATGTCTCTTTTATATACCATGAAGCAACTATTGATGCGGATTTATCAGTTGAATGTTACTTTGGATTAGAGTTAATATATGCAGATTGTGCACTCTACTAATAGCTTGATTCAGTAGTGGATGAACGAGAGACACTTGTTGCTCCTTTCATCCATGTATGTCAATATTACCTATTACCATTAACCATTAAATTAAAATGGAAAAAGCAGTAGCAACAATCAGTGCTGGTGCTATTTTTCTCATCTTAATTTAGCTGGTGCTATCCTTCTCAACTCTCCTATGGATTGTTTAGTTATATTATAGTTAATTATCATACTTATTTTTTTAACTTTGTCTTGAGTAGCTGGGATGGGATGCTTTTACAGTCGTTTTATTTTGCTTCTGTTCCGGGATTGGATGCTTTTACAGGCGTTTTATTTTGCTTCTGTTCACAAGATTATTACAGCATAACCTAAATTCAAAGACTTTACGTTTTCTACATGTTTCTCTTTTTTTACTAAAAAGAGCGTGATTTTATTAATTATAATAGAACCACATTTTGTAAATGTATGTGTGTATACATTCGGTTAAGATCTAGTGATCTTGCTAAAGTCGGCATAAAATTGGCATATAGCCTTACATAAAAAAAAATGCCAAAAAAAATATCATGCATGTGATATCTGTAATATAATATGCTGTAAAAGTAAAAATATATGCTGATATCGTTTTCAACATGTTTCTTGCTTCAGGTCGACCTTCAATCAAAAGCCTTCTTCTGGGAACTAACTTTATTGGATAGGATGGTGGCCCAAAGTTCATGTCCTCAAATGGCTGTTTAGGAGGATATAACAATTTCAGAGTTTATTAAGGCTTTTCTCATGGGTTTATTTTGTATTAATTTAGATGTTCTTGATTGCTGGAATCTATGTACACAGAACAATCTTTGGTTGCTTTAGCTATTTTTGCATCTTTACAACATTGTAGATTTACTTCATGTCTCGAGTTTCAATTTTGGTATACATGGAACAAGGAGAGACGATGTGGTGTTGAAAAGAAACCCAATATGATATATCATAATAAATTGCATGCCAATTATAGAAATTGGACATTTGTCTTTGGATTGTTGATAGATGTATTTCATTTTTTTTTTTGGGGGGGTAGGGGGATGGTGAAACATGCTTTTGAGGAGTCATCTTCGGTGTTCGAGATTATGGGCAGGAGGCTATCTTTTATCTCAACATTGCCCAAATCTTCTACCTGGCTGTAAACACTATGAGAAGCAAAATTGTGACATGTTATCCAACATGCTACTAGATGAGAGCTCAGCATAGAATTTTACTGTTAATAATGGGTATTTTCAGTTTATATTTTATTTTATTTTATTTTGGGGTTACTAATTTTGAAGAATATAACTAATTTTGAAGAATATAACTAGGTTCAGTCTTCATAATTGTATTTAAGTCATGATGTAATGTATTTGTCAAAAAGAAAAAAAGAAAGAAAAATTATTATTAAAAAAATTGACTTATTAAAGCATGAGTTTCATGCTTGGGTCAATTATTTATAGGTCAAAGCCTCAATTGCAGCTTTTAGGGTTTATCTCAAGTGTCCTTGTTCATTTTATAATGCAAAGAACCTTTCTTGGGATTTATTTGAAAAATAATAAATTTATTTTATTGTAAAATAGGTCAATTAGGCCTCCTCCACTAAGTCGACCTCAAATTGGACAAGTCGGCCTAAAATGGGTAGCAAAATTACTATATAAAGGTAGCAACTCGACCTCATTGTCACACACACACAAGAAGTTTGATCCTTTGTTTTTGGGCTAAGAAAAAGTGCAAATTTCAAGGGAAAAGAAGAATCTAGCAACGAAGAAGGAGAATATTATCTTGCAGTAAAAACCAAAATTTCTCTCTCATCCAACACGTGCAAAGTTTTGGAGTGGCATTGGAGGGCCAAAATTCTGCAATAGCTGGGAGGCCGGAATTCTGCTGCTCGGGGTCGAAATTTGGTAGCTGGGAAGTCGAATTTATGGATTGTTGTTCGGCTGAAGCTGATGGATAAGAAGAGACTACTAAATTATCTTGGAAGGTTGACTTGGTGGGGAGGAAGGTTTGTTGGTCTAGGGTCGTGGTCCATCTCATTTTGAATTACTGAAGGAAGAGTTCTTGACTGGGTTTACACTGTATTAGAGCTAAGGTGAAGAAGAAAGAAAAATGCAGATTAAAGTTCTATTGAGGAAAAAGAGATTAAGGAAAATTCAAGGGGATCATATATAGTGAAAAGCCTACTATCTACAAGAACTATGTCAAGCTCAATGAAGGGAGAAAATAAATTTGAAGGGGCCTCCAACTACAATGCCTAAAAAAAGAGAATAGGCATCATTCTCGAAAAGAGAAAAGTTTTGGATCTCGTTCAAGGAAAAATCAAGAAGCCTATAGATGACTCAAGTGAAGCAAAACAATTTTTTTTAGAGAAATCAAAATTTTGGCTATGAACTTTATAGTGGATGGAGTTAAGGATAACCTAATTCCATACATATTCAACATAAATTAAGCCCAAGAATTGTATGAGGTTCTCTCCAAGTTATTCACAATCAAGAACATTGGTCAAATAACAAGCCTCAAGAGTAAGGTGACAAATGATGATATTGTTTCATCGTATTTTATAAGGATACCTAGAATTAGAGATGAACTCCAAGCAATAGATGAAGTTGTCCTAGAAAAGGAGCTCGTAATCACTTCCCTTTTAGGACTACCAAAATCTTGGAGTGCTTTTGCATCAAGACTTAACAATTGGAAGGATACTCCAACGTTTGAATAAATGTGGAATGCATGTAATCAGGAAGAAGCCAGAATATCGTTTGTAAACAATAAGGAGGATGTAGAAGAAAACACCTCGAATGCCTATTTTGCTCATCACAAGAAGAAGGGAACCTTCAAGAAGTTCAAAGGACCAAAGAAGAAAATGGACCTATCCAAGATTGAATGTTACCATTGTCACAAGATGGGTCACTACAAAAGCCATTGTCTAGAGAATCCAAGAAATAAGAAGAGAGAAAGGGAACATGTGAATGTTGTTGATGGAGATCCACCTAAGAATAACAAGACCGAAGAATCAAAAGTCAAGGACTTATACTACTAAATCCTCTCTCTCTCACATAGCCCTCTTAGTCTTTTTTTTTTTTTTTAGATCTAACATGTCTTGTTAGAACATTTTTGAATTATTTTGATGAGTTATAGGTATCCCCCGAGATTGGATTAAGAGGGACCCTTCACCATTTTACCAAAAGATAAGTATCTTATTCCTTATCTCCTCTTTTATATTTAGTTTTTCTATCATATCAAAATGTGTTTGTATTGTAAGCAAATAATCTTTACTTTATATTTCATTGGTTAGGAAAGCTTGTTGAATGCTCAAGAGTTGTGGAGGAAAATTCAAAAGATAGAAGCATGTAAGAAGTTTTGTCCTTTAAGAGTTGATGCCAAGGTTTGTAAAAAAAAAAAATGTTTCAATGTATGTCTTAGATTATAAGCTTTAAAAATTATCTTCATGTAAAAGTTACTATCATTATTCTTTTGAAAAATTGCTTTACATTAGTAACATCGTTGTGTCTAGGGTTTTGAATCATAAGAGATTCTTGTTAGGGTGATTAATCATTAGATTGAATCTACCCTCATTATATTATCATTCTTGTGGAATCCTAAAAAGGTTCACTATAAAACCCTAACCTAAGGGTATGTCTATATTTATGAAAACTTAGTCTACTTAGGGTTGTTGATGAAGTCTAGAATTTTGATCCTCTTGATGTTTAGAATTTTAATATTGTTATGATGGAAACCCCAACCCTTTAGGGTTTGCTATTAATGTTTAAGTTATGAACTTTAGGGTTTGGTAAATTAGCGTTTATAAGCTAAACCTTTGAATAGTCATAGTAAGATCCTAGGAATGAAACCATAAGTACATATTCATCTATTTAATCGAAACCCTAGCTAGTCAAAATGGTTGTATATCTAACTTCGATGTATTAATGTTTGGTACACTTAGTAGATGTTTTTGTGAGATGCTAGTATGAAATCCTAGATATATTCAAGTTTGTTGATACTCATGTTTTGATTTCTAAAATATAGGGTTTGTAACAAAACCCTCATAGAGATTGATATTCAAGAAAATAATGATATTGTTTTCAAATATGAATTTGCTTTGATGATAAAATCTAGGGTTTGCAACAAACCCTAGTAGAGTCTATCATATAATTCTGAAAGTAATATTGAAGCCATAGATGTATAGTACTATGATTGGATTATTAAGTTGTCAATATCTAAGGCTTTGTGTCTCGATGATAAAGTCTAGGGGTTTGTGCCAAAAACCCTAGATAGAAATTGAAGTTTAGTATGTCTCTTATCGATTATGAACCTAAATAAGCTTAGCTATTTGGTGTTTAAAATTTGAATGTTTGAATGCTTCCATTATTGTAATATGATTTAGTTAACTTCATGTCTTCGTATATTTGTACTTTGTTGTACTTGCTATTAAAGTATTGCAGGTATATGGTCTTCAAGATATTGAAGATGTTCGTGGTTGAAGATGTTTATGATAATGAGCATGATGAAAGGAAGCTATAAGAATGATGATGATCAAGATGACCTTGATAAAGTCATGAAAGGTTGAAGCTTCTCCGATGTTATAAAAGAAGAAATTGTTGATCTCCCTAAGTTAAGAGGGAACATGGTTAGAAGAAAAGAGTACATCTCCCCAATGGAGAGGGAAGGCATATTATGATGGATACCTTGTAGAAGAAATTGGAGAATGAATAGATCTGTAATATATCGAATATGTATTTGGTGCTACTGAAGAATTGAAAGAAGAAGAAAGAAGAAGAAGAAAGCTTCTGATAAATTGTATGTGTATAACTTGATGATGAAAGCATCATTCGAATGAATGAGCACCCTAAAGGTTTGTCTTTATTTGCATATATATTTGAAAGTTTATTGTTGATTGGGGTTTGTATTTGTACAGGTAAAACTCCATAAAAAGGTTGCATGCTTGGAAAAATGGACATATCTAGTTTGATATGGAGAATTGAAGCATCTAATGGTGGATGCTTGGGAGGACATTTGGTCGGCTTATGTTTTGATGTCTAGATCCTGAAAAGGGAGGGTGGCATTGGTCATGGAGCTCTAAGCTTGGATATGCACGTAGATCCCCGAGATGATGGTATGCAAGTAAGCTTGATGGTACCTAGACTAGATGAGAGCTTGAGTCCATCTTAGTCCCATCTGGATAGATTACCCTGGTCGGGTATCTAGTCCGCAACACTGAGTGTGCTAGAACTCTTCGTAGTTCATTTGGGAGATCTTCGATGTATCTCTATATAGTTGTAATTATGAATACCTCCCTAGTTAAGAGAGAGTGTTGAAGAATATAACTAGGTTCCGTCTTCATAATTGTATTTAAGTCATGATGTAATGTATTTGTCAAAAAGAAAGAAAAATGAAATTTTATTATTAAAGAAATTAACTTATTGAAGCACGGGTTTCATGCTTGGGTCAATTATTTATAGGTCACCATTGCAGGCTGCTAGGGTTTATGTCAAGTGTTCTTGTCCATGTCATAATGCAAAGAACCCTTGGGATTTATTTGTCATCTAAGAAATTTATTTTATTGTAAAATAGGTCAATTAGGCCTCCTCCACCAAGTCGGCCTCAAACAGGACAAGTCGGCCTAAACTGGGAAGCAGAATCACTATATAAAGGCATCAACTCGACCTCATTTGTCACACACACACAATATGTTCAATCTGCAGTTTATGGGCTAAGAAAAAGTGTGAATTTCAAGGGAGAAGAAAGAAGAATCTAGCAAAGGAGAATATTATCTCGTTGTTAAAACCGAAATTTCTCTCTGATCCCACACGTGCGAAGTTATGGAGTGATGATGGAGGGTCGAAATTCTGTAGTAGCTGGGAGGCCGAAATTCTACTGTTGGGGGTCAAAATTCTGTAGCTAGGAAGTCGAATTTCTAGATTACTGCTAGGTTGAAACTGCTGGATAAGAAAAGACTACTAAATCATCTTGGAATGCTGACTTGGTGGAGGAGGAAGGTTTGTTGGTCTAGGGTCATGGTCCATCTCATTTTGAATTACTGAAGGAAGAATTCTTGACTAGATTTTCCCCTATATAGGGATTTTAACCCTGACTGAGTGCCTATATCTGGTGTACCTGATATTTGTATTTTGGTTTTGGTAATTACTTGATGAACTAAATAAAAAGGAACAAAAGAAAGATAATAAGAATTCAAAGATATCGCAAGTAATTATCAATTAGAGAAAACATTTCCGCCTTCCCAATTTTCTAACAACTAAAACATGAGGATATCCCATAAATGTCATCTACTAATGACCAATTTTTCATGAGTTCAAATAGTCTACCCTAACACATATCACCAAGCGATGTTCATAGGGATGAATAAGTGGGAATGAAACTAGTGAAATAAGTCTGACAATGTCAATTACCACTTTTGAGGCTTGCACCTAGTAAGTAGGACTTTCTAAAGTCACCTATCCCAAGAGTCCTTTGGCTCAAATGGTCCTAACCATGGAGTTTCCTACATAGTCAAGACCACTTAATTAGTACATAACGTCAACCTTTTTGATGCCAAAAAAGAATGACCATATAATGAAAGGTTCTCCATGGACGGGGCAAAGGATGTACTATGTTTGTCTTCTCAAAAATTTCAAATTTTACTATTGATTTATACTCCATTTATTAGGGACATGTTCTTATTACCAACAAAGATATTAATGTATGTTGAGTAGAAAGTATCATCATGGCATGGTATATTGATGATGCATAATTATTTAAAAACGTGATTATTTTTAAGAAAACGATTAAATTGGAGACCTACCAAGGGTGGGAAATTGGATAAATAAACCTTAGACACAAAAACAAAGGAATTACTTGTTTTGCTAGGATGGTAATCTTTAGAGCCTTAGGTATTTGATTGTGTTACAATCTTCATTACATACATAAATATAATTTTGTTAGTTGCAATTGAAGGATCCATCACCTTCATGTCTTATTCCCAAAAAAATCATTAAAATACAATTTTGGTAACTTGGCATGGCTGATAATTTTGCTGAGGGGAAATATAGATGTTGGCTTAACATTTTTAGAATTGGGTTTCGTTGATATGTTTTCATTGTACCTCCAATTTGTTGTTGAGAAATGTGTGTACTTATGTGTTAGAGTTATTTTCTCTTAGCATGGTAATTATTTGTGAATTTGTTGGCTTATATATCTTTTAATGTGTTCTTTTCATCAAACAATTATCGAAACATAAACATGAAGATCACAAAAAACAATGAACACAAGATATAGGCTCCAGGCCAAGGCAAAACCCCTCCAAGGGGGAACCCAAAAATTCTCTTCTTATAGAATCAGATCAAAGTGACCACTTCAGGCAATTTATTAATGTAAAATAAAGCAAATTTACATAAGCTTCTCTCATGAATGGTCACCTTACAAATGACCCTCCATGTTCTTTAAATAGATATCATGGACCAATTGGGTGTTAAGCCACAGATCAAGTGTCGATAATAGTAAACACCAAGGAGAGAATGAATTGTCGGATCACTTCATGTCTAGAACATATCACGACCATCAGATTGTAAGTTACAAAAAGTACATATTAAATAAACACACTTTACTAACTATACACTAGACCAAGTTATACTTAATTATTTCCAATGTGTTAAAATATTCTAACATCCCCTCTTAAGAACAACTTGGCATAGGATTGAAGGATGTATAAAGATGACACAATAGGGGAAGGAAGGAGGCATTAGAGCCTATCCCCCTTAGTGACAACTTTCTGAACTCCAACAATAAATCGAAGTTTAGTAAACCTCGCCTCTGTGAGAGCCTTGTAAAGATGTCTGCAACT
Source organism: Pinus taeda (assembly GCA_000404065.3). NCBI lineage: Eukaryota > Viridiplantae > Streptophyta > Pinopsida > Pinales > Pinaceae > Pinus > Pinus taeda. The sequence continues at coordinate 47,738 of APFE030309751.1, forward strand.
TGATCATCAGTTGAACAATATTGCACTTCAAGAACATGGTCATGCATGAGCTTTCTGATGAAGTGCATGTGTAGTTCAATGTGTTTGTTGCAGTGATGTTGGATTGGATCTTTGCATAGTTGAATGACACTTTGATTATCACATCAAAGTGTAGCCAGATGTTGTTGTTGAAAGCCAAACTTTGACAGGATCTGATGAAGCCACATGGCTTCCTTACTAGCTTCTATGGCGCCATGATACTCTTCTTTTGCTGAAGAAAGAGAAATGACACTTTTTTTCTTGCAAGCCCATGTGATAGGTCCAGAGCCAAGAGTGAAGACATAACCTACAGTAGACTTCTGATCATCCGGGTCACCAGCCGAATTGGAATCAATGAAACCAACCAATAGAGGAGATGCTTCTGCACTCTAATGAATCCCAAACTGAACTATACCTCGAACATAATGAAGTATTCTTTTAGCTGGTTTCCAATGACTTTGATGTGGGTTTTGCATAAATCGAGCAACAAGGCCAACAACAAAGGAAAGGTCAGGACGGGTATGGGTCAAATACACAAGTTCTCCAACAAGCTGACGATATAAGGTAGCATCAAGTTTAGGGGAAGTACAAGTGACTAAAAGTTTGGCTCCAGACTGAAAGGGAGAAGGGGCTGACTTACAGTCTTCCATGTGAAAGTGGTGTAGAAGATCACAGACATACTTGCACTGGGAAAGGGAAATACCTTCTTCGGATTGCAAGACTTGAAGACCAAGAAAATAATGCAAGTGTCTTAAGTCTGTCATTTCAAGCTGCTTTTTAAGGTTGGACTTCACATGGTTTATAAGGTTGGGATCACTACTGGTAAGGATAAGATCATCAACATAAAGAACAAGAATGATAAGAGACTTACCCACTTTCTTGGTGTAGAGAATATTGTCAGAATGACACCTAGAAAAGCCAATATTTAAAAGAAAGCTACCCATTTTGGCATACCAAGCCCGAGGGGCTTGCTTGAGACCATAAAAGGATTTCTTAAGCCAACATACAAGGCTAGATTCTGTTTGTATAAAGCCAAGAGGTTGTTCCATATATATATTTCTTCATGCAAGTCTCGATGCAAGAAGGCATATTTAACATCCATTTGATGGACTTCCCATTTGAAAGAGACAACAAGGGAAAGAACAAGGCAGATAGAGTTCATTTTGGAAATAGGGGAGAAGGTTTTAATATAGTCAATGCCTTCAACTAGTGAAAAAACCTTAGCAAAAAGACGAGATTTATGTTTATAAACTTTTCCATTTGGTATAAACTTGGTTTTGTAAACCCATTTGCATCTAACAAGTTTTTGTCCCTTTGGAAGAGGAACAAGGTCCCATGTATCATTTGCCAATAGTGAATGATATTCTTCATCTATAGCTTCGTCCTAATCTCGATGGTCTGAAGCTTCTGCAAAGGTGTCATGATCATAATTCGTTGAAGCTTGAGCCAACAAAGAAGAGGCTCTATCGAATTGAGAACGTGCACAACATTGATCTATATGATCGCTTGCAAGAGCACCTATTGCATCCCGAGTAGTGGGGACCCATTTTGGAAGCCGAGGAGCTGAAGGAGGATCCCAAGAAGGTGGTGGAAGATTGTCATCCTCATTGTCATCATCTGAAGAAGGAATATTTTCAGAAGTAGAAGGAATAGAGAGAGGTGGCACATTTGCCTAACTAGGCTTGTAGGCCGATATATTTTCAACAAACTTTACATCTCTTCTAATGATAACATTTTTGGATTTATGTTGAAGAAGTCTATATCCTTTGACATCTTCAAAATATCCAACAAAAATTACATTTTTCACTCTTAGGTTCTAAGGCTTTATGTTTGTCATATGAAATATGGGCCCATGCTTCACTTCCAAATACACGAAAATGACTTACATCTGGTTTAATTGAGCTCCATGCTTCTTCTAGAGTGATATTCTTTAAAACCTTAGTAGGAGTGTGATTTACTATGTAATTTGCACAGTTAATTGCTTATGCCCAAAAATTAAGACTAAGTCCTTTAGATTGAAGCATACAATTGGCCATTTCCTTTAAGGTGAGATTCTTCCTTTCAGCTACACCATTTTGTTGTGGAGTATATGGAACAGTGTGTTGCAATTGAATTCCATGCTCACTACAAAAGTTGATGAATTTGTTGTTAACATATTCTCCACCATTATCAGATCTTAGCTTAAGAATTTGATGTCCAAATTGTTTCTCAGCAAAGGTCTTAAAGGCTAAGGACATGTTAAAGACTTCACTCTTGAGTTTTATGAAGTATACCCAAGTACGTCTGGAGAAATCGTTGATGAAAGTTAAGAAATACTTGTAGCCAGAGAATGAAACAACTGGGAGTGGACCACATAAATCACTCTACACAAGCTGTAAAGGGGTTGAGGCATGCCAAAAGACACGTTTTTCAAAACTATCCTAATGATGTTTTCCGAGTACACATCCGGAACAAACACCATCTTTGCAAGATACCATAGGAAGACCTGTAACCATATTTTCTTTACATAGATTTTCAAGGGAGCGATAGTTTAAGTGACAAAATTGCTCATGCCATAGTTTGCTCACTTCATCATTATGAGAAAAAAATACCGAGAAAAGAGTTGATCACCCAAAGTTGTTAAACTTATACAACCTTGTAGAATCATAAAAAATGTCAGTAGTTAAACTTTGTCTAGGATCTCTGAGGTCCTTAATTACAACATCATGGGGTGAAAATTCAACAATTTTACCTTCACCTGAATGAGTTATTTGATATACATATAGAAGGCTGCAGGATAAGGTAGGAACACATAATACATCATTAAATTGACCATTGTCTAGATGAATAGTTCTAGTCCCAACAACACTAAGAGATCTATCATCACTAATATATATATATAATATATATATATATATATATATATTATATATATATTTGGTGTTACAACCATTTAAAGAAGAAAACATGGCTTTGTTTCTGGCCATGTGATAAGAAGCTCCAGAATAAATGAGCCGGTCATGAGAATGTGTAGAAGAAGATACATTTAGTGCATAACCAGATCAAGATGCTTGAAAACCACATGCAGAAAGTGATATTCCTGAAAATGAATTTGAAGTTGAAGAGTGCTCCAAATGGATGTTATGCTTCTTCATCGCTGCTTTCAAGGGTTCCATCTTCTTAAAGCATTTGTATTCTAAGTGGCCATCACGATTACAAAAGTTTCAATGTCTATCATTCTTCTTCCCTTTGTTTTTAGTTGCCTTATCATTTTGTTGAGTTGATTTTTCATTTTGAGACTGAAATTGCATAGGACTCTTGTTTGGTTTAGGACCATTCTTTTTAGGATGTTGCTTCTTAGTATTCTTTGAATTTGGTTGTTGCTGGGATGCTAAGGCTTTCTTAGAAGATTTTCCAGTATTAAGAAGACCAAGATGTAAGAGTTTTTCTTGTTCTCTTAATAAAGAATTATAAAAGGCATCAAAAGAGGGGGACTTGTAGGCTTGTCTTTGAGAAATAAAGGCTTCTCTAGTAGAATGGAAGGTGGAAACAAACACTGAGTAGGCTAGTCCTAACTTAGTAAGAATGGAATAGATAAGGCTACCATATTCTTTCTTAACCTTAACACCTTCCAAGAGATGTCTAAGGGTCTTGAACTCGGAGAAAACATCTTCAATGGAAGAAAACTTATTGGGGTCCAATGTGTTGACACCTAATCATCAGGATTGGGTGAATAACTGAAAATGATGTAAATAAATAATAGAGAATATGAATAGTCTCTAGGAGATGAAATGAATAGTCTCTCCCCCAAGTATATAATAAAAACCAACCTAAATGAAATCAATGAATTGATTTTGGGGAGTTACTGCCTGGTCTAACATGGTATCAGAGCCAGCGCCATTTTTGGCATTGCAGTCTGCCATTGTAACTCCCTTTTGTTATTTCTTCAGAAATTTGTCAGTTTATCCTGCATTTTTTCTTCCAATTTTTGTAACCTCCCATGCTCCTCTGACATAGTCCATACGTTGCTCTCTCCACGTTGCTGGCCTCCATATCTGCGTGAAAGATTATGGAGCATTGAATGGGTGCAGTGAATGGGTGGTATTATTGGAACTGTGCTAGTGTGCAGTGAAGGGTGCGTATAACCGTTGAAGGACTGTTAATGGCAGTGTGCAACTATTTTCAGACTGAGGTATCCGAGCCATGGTTGAAGATTGAAACTTTATTAACTAGTATGCAGAATATGCGTTGAGTTCTATGCTAGTATGTTTTTAAATTCATCAAAGGCTTTTAAATATGTCGAATTCTGCTACACCTCGGCCTCGGCCTCCATACGCTTCTAATCTCCATAGTCATACCTCCCATCGCTACACAGTGTGTATAACTCCCATAGTCATACTTCCCGCTGCTACATAGCATGTATAACTCCTGCGTGAAGGAAAACCTTGTGCTTGAAAAAGGCCATCAGAGCCCTCCTTATACCACACTCCCATCGTATCTACTCCACGGTGAATGTGGTGGCAGCGGAAACGTGGTGGCATTGCTCCAATACGACCCTCCTCCATACCTCGGCTTGATATATCACGCTGTTGGTTGGTTAACGTTGTGGTATCCTGAACGTTGATGCTCTTGATATATCACGCTGTTGGTTAACGCTGTGGTATCTTGAATGCTATCTTGCGCAGGAGCAATTTAAGAGAAGTTAAGGTTATGCTGAAGACTTCCAATTGACTTTTGTAGACTGACTAATTTGGTGCACACTATAACAGTTGATTCATTTGTGGAATTGCTTATACAAGTCTCAATAGTTTTCTGTAGATTCCTTTGACAACATAAACAATAATTGTGAATGTGCCATGAAGATGAAAATAATTTGTTCACATATATCTTTGATATTTTTTGTGAATTTGGATTGAGATAGCTTTGAAGATAAATTATTCTGCATACCTTTGTCTCCATATATTATGAGAATCAATTTTTTAGCAGCAAAAGTTTTCTCCACAAAAGCACATTTTTTGCTAGCAGAAGTATTTTTACAGCACTCAGATTTTACAATGCATTCAATCATATCCATTGTGGGAATAGTTCTCACTGGCAAGGAGAACTATCTTGAGTGGTCCCGGATGATAAAACACACCCTCATTTTCAATGAGTTGTGGAAAGGAGTGTGTGTTGGAGACAAAGACAAAGAGCCAGAACAACCTACCTGAGACAAAGATCTCGCCATTTGGGAAAGTAAGAACAGCAAAGCCTATGCACTAATTGCAACATCTGTAAGTGAAGAGGTGAGTCGCCATATTTCGCCATTTTCCACTGCTTTTGAAGCTTTACAAAAGCTGAAAGAACTCTATGACTCACATTCTGCACTTGAAGTTGTTCAACTTATGATTAAACTCTTAACTCTTGAATTGAAAAATAATGATCCTCTTGCTCTTGCATCCGAAGTAAAATCTATAATGCATGATATCAAAGCCGCTAAGGTTGAATTGGATATTCCTCTTATCGCTTTTCTCAAGGCACTTTATCCTACTTACTCCAATTATCTTGAGTCATTGCAAGCAAATGGAAATCTCAAAGATATTACCTTTGACTCTCTTTTGAAAAGATTTGCTGAAAGAGAGACAATTTTTGGAAAGAAGATAGTCCTTGAATCTTTTAAAGAGGTTGTGTGGCTTTCTCATAAAGAAAGGAATCCTGCTCAAGATTCTTCTAGAGGAAGAGGTGGTCGAAGAGGAAGAGGAAGATATTTAAGAGGCAGGGGGGCAGACACTCTCAAGGAGAAAAGGCAGATTTGCACTGCATACGCTGCAAAAGAAATGGATCACATGATGCCTCTACATTCAAGTTACCATGGGACAAAATTGAGCAGCAAAGAAACCAACATAAAGGTAAAACTAATGATACAGAAAAAGGTAAAGCACCTGAATCCGCTTATTATGTTGTGGCACAATGCAATATCGAAGTAAATGAGGACTTATTTAATGCTTCACTTCCTTCCTGGAAAAATGATTGGTTACTTGATTCAGGGGCAACTTGCCACATGACTTATAGAAAAGATTTTTTTGAAGAATTTACTGACAATGTTGATGGAGTAGTATACTTTGCAGACGAATCAAAAATCAAGCCATCAGGGCTTGGCACAATTATGATTAAATTGCCTAGTCTTCCAGACTTTCTTCTGTATCATGTTCTATATCTCCCACAGCTGAAGAGAAACTTGTTGTCCTTGGTCCACATCCGCCAGTAAGGTTACTCCATTCATATGTTTGATGGCAAGCTTGAGGTAAGAAAAGCATTTGACCACTCATTTGTCATGAGGGGAATAGAAGAAGAAAGGCTTCTCAAGCTGCAAGGTACCTCTGCTCGTGCACAACATTTCTCATACAATTCTCATTATGAAGAAGATACACTTCCATCAAGTTTATTATGGCATGCTAGATTTGGACATTTGAACTATGACAACCTCCGCTTGTTGAAGAAAAATGGTGTTGCTGGTTTGCCTACAATTCCTAGGAAATTTAAGCAATGTGATGCTTGCATTCTAGGAAAGCATACCAAACAATCTTTTCATGATTCACATTCAAGAGCACATAGAAAACTTGAACTCATTCATTCAGATTTATGTGGTCCAATGCCTGTTCCTTCTGCAAATGAAAATAAATATATGATGACATTTATTGTTGACTACACCAGAATGTGTTGGGTTTATTTCTTGAAGAACAAATCTGATGCTTTTCAAACATTCAAGAACTTTCATAAATGGTTTGAAAATGATGCACAATCTCATATTGGGTCTATTCGCACTGATAATGGAAAAGAATACACATCAAATGAATTTGAAAACTATCTTCGTCAACATGGGATCAAACATCAAACAACTGTGCCTTATAATCCCCAATAGAATGATGTAGCTGAAAGAATGAATAGGACAATCTTAAATATGGTACGCTCTATGCTTTTCTTCAAAAATGTAAAAATAATGTTTTGGGCTGATGTTGTTCTATGTGCTACATATAAAGAATAGATGTCCATCTAATGCTATTAGAAACAAGACTCCATATGAAATGTGGTATGGGCACGTTCCTTTGGTAAAGCATCTCAGGGTCTTTGGTTCCACCTGTTATGCCTTGATACCAAAGGTACATAGAAACAAACTTGGTGCAAGAAGTCGTAAGTGTATCTTCCTGGGGTATTCCAACACCTCCAAAGCATACCGTCTCTATGATGAAGTCAATAAAAAGTTTTTTGTATCTAGAGATGTAATTTTTCTTGAATCATCCAAAATTAACAATGTTGTTAAGAAGCAACTTGATTGCTTGGATAGATTCGTAAATGCAAAATCATTTCAAGAATTTGATAATCAGATTCCACATCTTGAAGGGGGGATTCCTATACTAGATCAACATGTGGAATCTTCTTCTCAAGAACCCTCTCCCCCGCATGAAACTCCAACAACGGATGATGCTTTAAGTGATGTGATTGATAGAATTGGGAGACTCAATCTTGATTTAGTGCCAACTCAATCAACAAAGTAGTCTGGACCATCTGAGAAAGGTCTTCTAAAGTGGCTCATAAAGACACTTGAAAGTATTTATCCTAATGAGGTTGGAAAGAGAGGAACTAGAAATTCAAACCGGCAAAATGGAGGTGATGTAGATGACTCTAATTCACCTGTTGATATGGATGTTTCTTATGATTGTGAATTGAATTTGTCTACATATTTTGAACCAACTTCCTTCAAATAAGCTGCTTCTCATGATGAATAGAAAGAAGCAATGAAAAGGGAGTATGGCGCTCTCATAAAGAATGACACTTAGAAGCTGGTTGATCCTCCATTAGGAACCAAACCAATTGGCTACAAGTGGGTCTACAAGAACAAGTATAAAGTTGATGGCTCACTTGACAAGCACAAAGCCAAGCTTGTGGCAAAAGGTTTTGCATAGAAGGAAGGGGTCGATTATGAGGAG
>APFE030309751.1:73515-95434 GCA_000404065.3 Pinus taeda
GGCAAGTGAACATTACTCTCTGAATAATAAAATCTTCGCTATTCTGTGTTCTGGATATCTTTTCTTCGCATATTCTGTATTTGGGTATCATTTGCAGGTTAAGAAGCATAACAGTGTCCACTAAGTGGAATCGGGTACCCAACCGAATTACCACTTACCACTTGTGACCTCACCTGAAATACCACCTTCGGTTGTGAAAGCACTTCTCTCACGAATTAACTTCCATACTCTTCCGCCATGCGATGATCTTCGATTTCTTCCATTCGACGATACTCGCTCACTTCAGGTTTAGTTCATGTTTTATCGGGTTTTCCTTTGTTCCACTTGGACTTAGCATTTTAACACAGTTTCTCTGCCATTTATATGTTACACACGACATCACTCCATACAATAGTTAACTCAATATCTTTGGATCGCCATTGGTCCTACAATGATCGATGGTTGATCAACACGCTTACCAATGGGATTTAAGCCCTCAACACATATATACACAACAGAACTGAAAAGGACATAATACATAGATACACAAAATTTGCACAACACACATCTATTTATTAGATACAGTATGAGTACATCCTAAGGCATTTCAGCCTTAGAAATAGTTCTCCTCTAGACTACATCGAATACACACATTGGTTACACAAATTTCTATCTATTGCTCTATCTTCCCCTCTCACACACACAAACTCTCTTTTTATAAGAGATTACAACAGTCATGGATCATTTAAGATGCATGATTTCTTCCCACAATCACTCAACAAACCCCCCAATTCTTTCTACAACTCGCTATATGGATATATATGGTAGATTACATTAAATCAAGTCTTCTTGAGAATTTTATCCATTCCATCATTTTAGCTCTATTTTTAACAGAAATTGTCGCCTGTTTAGCTCTGATGGTCCATGTTGTTATAGACATATTTGGGCACTGAAACCCCAATCATATATGTCAATAAACCAAGGGCTATTTAATCCCTAAAAGTGTTGTTTCATTCCCTAAAGGATCATGGTCAACTGATTACATCATTTCCCAGAAGTTCCACCTAAAAAAATACTCAGAACTGGACCATACTGACTACTCCATGGTCAAGGTGCGATGCATACATGTTGCCACACTAGTCAGGTGTGATGCATACTGAAAGAGCCTTCTGTGGGGTGCAATGAGTGAGAAGAGACAAATGGCAGAGACAATTTGCTAATTGGATGCTCATGGAATCTTCTAGAAACTTCTCCTATGACACTTGGCTCTCTGAATTCACCCAGGGATGAGTAAGAGATTAAAGAATTCTCCAAGTGGAACCAAGAACTATCAGTGAAATGACACTAATCAAAAACCTAGAGCTAACTCACCCCCTTGCAAGACATTTATATATGGATCCCTCATTTGAGAGATCTAGAGGCTGGAATTCTGTAATTTGTAAGGAAGTGTTGTTGGTTTCTCTTTGAGACATTGTATTGTTGGGTGATCTTGCTTTTAATGAGGTGAAGAGGGCTTTCATGCTAGGAGGATGATGCTGGATCAGACAACTGGGTTGTAATCCTCTCTTGTACTATCAATAAAGTTATTTGAGTTTTCCTCCATATACTTGTATATTTGTGAATGCAATTGTATGGTTAATGTATTTATGATTTTTCATTGTTTATGGTATTATAGATCTCTATGCTTTGATGGTGTTTTGTTGCTTTGCCTCTACAGGTATTCTCTAAAGCGGGACAAGTAGGAAAGGAGTGGCAAGCTCTATCAAGGGAGAGAGGAAACAAGCAAGGAGCCAAGCAAAAGATTCAGGTTGGTACTCTTTGCTTCTTTCTTATCTATCATACATAAAGGAAATCACAAGTTACTTTGATTGTTTGTTTCTAAGATAGCTACTCGTCTTAGTGGGACTAGCTGATCGAAAAGACACTAGTTTTCCTGGAAACAAAATGGTGACTCCGCTGAGGAGCAATTAGTTTGTTTGTTTGTTATTTTTGTTTGCTTTATAAACTACAGACGAAGCTTGAAGTTAAGCCAACTAGACTTCGAACTGCACTTTCTATGCAAGTGCAAAGTAGATCAACGCTGCTTTAGTCAAACTTCGGGTTGGTTTATGAACTGAACATCTAACTTGCAAACATCCTAAGTGCCCTGGTGGTAGCTCAATAACCTCCTAATATCATACCCCTATACTTTGTTTTTACTGTCTATCATAGCTTAGCTGAAATAACTGAACTTAGATGCAAATTTTGAGCACAAACCAAACTCAGTTTTGTTCCCTGGCCCATCGCATTGTCTGTAATTGGTAGCTTGTATGCATCGCACCTCCTGTGTGTTATAGGTGAGATGCATCCCCGTTTCCCTTAAGGACAGGGGCGATGATTGAATGATATTGTTTTCCTCCTAGGAAATTGGTTTTTTCTCCTTGTTTTCAGCTCTATTCAGTAGTTTTGCTGCTTATGATCAGTATATCATTGTTGAAGCCTTCTTCCTTCACATTATTCAGCCTCCATTGATCAAGATTTGTGAATGTTTTTTTTAATGTATTTTTCATCATTTATAATCGTCCTTTGTCAAGAGTAGCTTAATCGAACTGTTGTCTTTTGATTCAAAAGTGTCATAATTGCCGTTATGAGTCAAGAAGAAGAGTGTCGTAAAGTCTTCCTCTTCTAGATAGTTGATTGTACTTTTGTCATTGTATTTGATTTGAATTGTCGAAAGAAGTTTTCCAATCGAAATTGAAAGTGTCGTTTTAGTCTTCCTTTCATTTTGAAAAGAAATTGTTGAAGTGTCGCTTTAAAGAAAATAGTTCAGATCTGTACTTAGTTTTCCTTTTTGGCATTCTCACATTAAGGAAATGGAAAAAAAAATAAATGCATGTGCATTTGCATTTAAACTGCATGCGGAAAATGATTTAGGAAAAGTGCATTTAGTGTGTGCTCTCTACTCTCTGTTGAAAGAATCGTACTTTTCTTTCCTTAGTAGCTAGGATTTTCATTGCTAAAAGAAAACAAAAGAATTGCATATTTAGGAATTTTACATCTACATCACGTGGTGAACCTTAAAAGACAAACTTTTAAGAAAGATCAACTCTAAAATAAACCTCAATGAACACAAAAACGCTTTGGAACCTAACGCAACACATATAGAAGTCTAGGCTAGAGACGTGTTCCGGCGTCGTAAAACCTGGTAACTATCATTTTCATTGAAGGTTGGGTGATTCCTCCTCTTTGATACGACAAGTGCCAGTACGGACTTGTGTTCCCCTTATCATCGAGTATATATTGGGATACCATAATAGGTTGATATCCTTTATCCTTAGGAAGCCGTGTCTGTCGCCCTATCAATCGCAATGCATTGAACACAACATTCGAGAAGATTGACTGTCATATGTAAAGTCCTTGGTAATTTCTCTTTAATTTACAACCAAGGTGTATATTGCAGTTTTGTGATTGGTTTGGTAATCTCTTTGTTTAGATTTCTAGAGTAGTCACTTTTCTTCCTTTTTGACTCCCTAAAAGAAAAGGTCCATCTAAGCACTTGTCACTTCAGGCTCATTGATGCAGGAGCATCAAGGAGTTTTTTATTTTGTAAATATGTTAAAAGGGGGTGTGTTAATTTTTAATATTTTATTAAATTAATTTGAGTAAAATAGGAAAATGTGAGGATCCATTGTAAATATCTTTTTATTTAATAAAAGGATATGAGGGAATTTAATTAGTGGAAGGATTTTAGGGATAAAGAGCTATCCTTTAGGGATGATGAGAGATTTAGGGGTTTGTTGAGGAATTGAAGGGATTGAGCATTTAATTTAATGATATTTTTAAATTGTATAAACAGGAAGAAGTTTAGAGAAAAAAAGACATTGAGGTTGTGAGTACAGTATAAGGGATTCTCCTTGGAAGCCTTCGGGCAGTTTGTAAAAGGGCCATAGATTGTATATCTGGCCATGAATGTAAATTTCTGTATGAATGTTTGTTTTTATGAAAATACGAGTATGTTGAATTCAGTTATGAATGAACTTATTTGCCTTAATGAATTCTGAGATGGTTCTGTGCTTGATGGCAGAAATTGGTGTTTATATAAGGTTGAAATCGCATGTGTGCTGGTGGACCTTATTTTTATGCGCTACTGATGTATATTCATTATGGAGGACCGCTTGCCTTCGTATGGATCCTTGATATATGTTTAACTCTGTGGCGGACAATGTTTAGATTTTAATCCTTTTATTGAACGGCGGATATCGTGTTTTTTTCAACACGCAATTGTTAACTATTGATACGCGGATATTCCAAGTGATTTTATATCAGGATATTATTATGAGTGCGTGGAAAAAGACTGCAGTTTGGCATACGATTATTATCTTCTGCGTTAAGAACGAAGTTTGAAGCCATGGTTGAGTCATCGCCGAGATGCTTGCGGATATCCAGGTAACACAAGAAGATTCGTGTCGAGCTAAATAAAGACTTCAAGATTTATCAAATTCTTGGGAGCCATATTATTTGACACTTGTAACAAAACAGAGTCGAATTGCAGTTAAGTGGCACCATAACAGGCGTGACATTGCTGTTGTGAATTCAATGGATCCAAATCCATATTGGCGCAGAGTAGTTGCATAGGAGCTAACGATTTTAAGGATGGTGTTGAATGGTTCCATTTCCATACGCTGCAAGTGATGTTTATTAGTCATTGAGATCGTTTCTCTTTCGGTTTATGTTTATACGGGTTTGAATTTCGATTACACATATGTCTCTGTTATCGGAAGGATCCTTGCAAACTCCCATTTAATGGCTGTGGCGATTGAAAGGCTATAGCTATAAGTTCTCACTGTCTCGGTCCAAGACTATATTAGTATGGGAGACCATTTGAAACCGCTGGTCATGTGTTCCATTTACAAAGTTTTCTGTTGAAAATGAGAGATAACGTAACAGGGGCGAGTTCCAATCGGAAGCGAAACACTATAAAGTGCTGAAGTATACATAGCCGTTGATCCATGGCATATGAGCATTGTCTATGGTAAGGAGCAGCCATAACCGTCGCCAATGTAAGAGGAGATAAAGAACTCTCCGCAGGTATATATAACGCAAACATATTGCGTGGGCAGATATAACGTGGATATATAGAAATGGTATGATAAAACTCCGCCCATAACCAGAGCTAGTGCGATATATAGATATAACCCAGCCTTCTCTATGGTAAGCCGGTGTGATATATCCAGACGAGAGCCTTTGTTTTGAATGAGGGCCAGCCTGTAACCAGCGCGAGGGGAGGATTTGGTGTGGATGCGCATGGTGAATGCATATATATTTTGGATGTGCATGACCATACTCAGTATGTTTCTTTTAAGGATTTATGAAGAGCACCGTATGAGTTTTGATGTATTATGCATTATATTGTATGCGCATGGCAATTCTTAAATTGTGCGTAAGTCCATTTTTAATATGTTTCTTTTAAGAGTTTCATGAAGAGCGATGTGAGTTAACCAAGCATGGTTATAAATCATGAGAGTAGGAGGATCCTGGTAGAAGCGGCCTGGGCTGCATCACTCATTAAAAATCGAAGGCGACTAGAGTCACCTTTAGCTTTTTCTCGACTCTTAAAAATTGAAAAAGCAAGTTGTGTCAAAGCGTCATATAATTTATTTAATTCGGAATAAATTTTTCCCTTTTAATTTTTGAGTTGATCAAGTAATCCACAATTGTGGAAGAAAGTCAATCAAAACCCCGTCGTTCGCAGAGACTAGCGAGTCAACCGTCTTTGACTCTGGAAACAAAACCATTCCGGGAAAAATGGTCTTGTTTAATTGAGTCGAATTCTCCTGGTCTATTTGAAACTTGTGTTTCAACATCATCAGAGACTCCAGTTACTCCAATTATTTCTGGTACATCTGCCTTTATAGAAGAAGTTCCGCAGTTACAAGAGGACATTAGATCTGATCCTAGTATAACGGTAAACACTTCTATCCCTGAACCAGCTCCATCTAGAGCTGATCCAGAGACTGAAGTTCACTTACCTGAACATCTGGAAGTCGAGTTCCAGAATTCAGAAGGTGTCACCCCTCTAGTGTCTGTCATTGCAGAAGCTATACCTTCTTCGGCTCCAGAAATATTTTACGGACGTGACGGTCTACCTCTTCCACTTGGACTGATTGATATATAAGATATTGTAGAAGATCTTTCATCTAGTACCCCATTGCATTTTGGAACTGGGATCCACCTATATCCTTCTACTACAGAGGTTAGTTCTTTTAATCACCCTTCATCGCAAGTTCCTGTTGAATCGCTAGGAAATCTTTTGGATAGACTAAATATGTCTGAAAAACCATCAACATCTAGGACTGTGTCATCTGATACAACAGTAGTGGAGCTTCCTACTGCTACTCCGACAATGTTCATTGGTATACCATCTGTCCCAACTAGTTCTCAACCGCTAGATGGAGTCCACCCAGGGACTATTTCGATAGCATGGTTTGTTCCTATTTGTTCATCTGGAATCTTATATGGAATTTCTTATGTTGAAACTCAACAAATTGATCCTTCACGTTAATATCAATTTGGGCAGTTCAGTCTCCAAAGACCAATTTATCCTTTGCACACTGGATTGCCACCATATGGGGGGTAGTATGCCTTTTCATTGTTCCCTTTGGGTGAACAATCATATGAGAGTTCACAACAAAATTCAGGTCAAACTAGAATTGTATCCAGTGGTTAGGTACCAATACTGCCTCAACAACCAAGGGTTGTATATTCAATGCAACCAAATCAACCTGTTTCGAACATTCCCACTACACCTGCTATTATGATTGTGTCGCAAGTACAAGCACTGCCTATTGTATGTCAACCTCAAGTCTCTCAGGTCGTAATACAACAACCTGTTGTCTCCATCGCTCAATCACAACCTCAGATTAGTGACTCCTTAACTAGAGTGACTTAGGCTCAAATGGGTACTATCATCCCTCATCTTGGTCAAACATCTAGTATTGGACAATAGAAAATGGTCCAACAGCCATCGCTGGTACAAAATCAACAACCACTATTCCCACAAGCTTACCGAGGATCTAAGCAACAAAGCTTTGCAAGTAATGGGCAACCATATTTTCAAAACGGTTACCAACAATCATATTATAATGGTTATGCCCATCAACCTTATCAAAGTTATCAACATCAGATACATTATGCTGGTATGCAAAGATCTACTGCTCAGGCAATCCCATCTTATCCTGGGTATGCTTCACCAAACTTGAATCAACAGTTGCCTTTCGTAGCAACTTTAGAACTACCAGATCTGAACCAGCTGACAAATGATCCAATTGCTTACGCCCCTTGGTGGCCAGCTATTCCTCATAAAATTACCTCTGATATTCCTAAATTCAATGGAAATTCAGGTGAAGATCCATCGAATCACGTAATGACTTTTCATTTGTGGTATTCATCTAACACCCTTAATGATGATTCGATTAGGCTTCGCCTTTTTCAGCGAACGCTAATTGGTTCAGCAGCAAAATGGTACATTGAATTGCCTAGAGCTTCATTTGACAATCTCAGAACCCTCGCCACTACCTTTTTAACCCACTTTCAGTTACCCATAGGGTACGAAACAGGAACAGAGCTCCTTACCAATTTTAAACAGACAACAACCACTCACATATCTGATCATATTCATGAGTGGCGATGTCGTCGTCGAATGGTAAAGACATATGTTCCTGATCAACTTCTAGCCGAGTGGTTTATTAAGTCATTATTGCCTTCTATTATAGAAGATGTGGCCAAGGGAGGAGTTGTCACTGAAGAGCAAGTCATTGCTGGTACAAAATATTTAGATTTGATCTATACTCAGTCTGACACACTCTATGACAAAATTCTTGATGCTACCAGACTAGAATTTTCTGTTCCTCCCCCTCCTAAATCAAACAGGGACTCTCATGTCGGCGATGGCATGATTGGCACCACAAGTATGAAAACCGCAAAGGCTTTATCTGATAAAGTCCTTGCAGTGTCTAGCAAAAAAAAAATGACAAACTTCTTGCCTCAGAGGTTAATGCCGTGTCATCTGACAAGGCAAGGAACCAAAGCAACCAGAGGGCAAGAAGAAAGGGAAAAACAAAAAGAAGAAACATGAAGATTCGACTTCTGTGAAATCTTCTGGAAACCCTAATGGGCGAAAGAAACCTAATCAGCCATGCTTCATATGTAATGAGGACCATTATACGAAAAATTGTCCACATCGAGCTGAGGTCACAAAGTCCTTGAAGACTTCAAGTACCTCAGCGGTATTGACTGATCCATTTCCAAATCCAGAAACCAATCTGGTTGCTATTGATCATGCTTCCCCATCCCAAGTGCTTATGTTGTCCATTTTGAAACAACAAAATGATGCTTTGATATCGACGAGGAATAAAGATTATGGGAATCCATAGATGTCAAACAACAAGGCTATAGATCAACCTAGTGGTTCGACAACAACTTTGTCAAAAGTTGTGCCACCCATCATTCTTGAATTAAATATAAAGCCACCAAAGGGAGTAGTACATAAATTGACATTTAATCCTCATGCTCGAGTAGCACAGAATTATAATATAGTGGAGGATCTGGCTCAATCGCCATCGGCCACGTCGACACTTGAAGTATTGCAGAATTTCCCCTCCCAAAAGTAGGCTTTATTATCAGCAATAGGTGGGATTGACCAAACATATTCAAATCTTGCGGCCTTTAACCATAAAGGATATGACCCTCAGTTACCAGCACAACTTGCTTTTCTTATACAAGTAAAAGCCCTCAACAAGACTATTCATCGAACAATCATTGACAAGGGTGCATCTACTTGTATTATGTCAATGAGTTGCTGGAAAACTTTAGGCTCACCACCCTTGTCGCAATCATCAACAACATTAAAAGCGTTCGATGGAAGAACATATACTCCAGATGGGATATTAAGTAACTTGCAAGTTGAGCTGGGGGGAAAGACAGTGGAAATTGAAGTCGAAGCCATTGATGGAAACCTTGACTACAATATCTTACAGGGAAGACCTTGGATTTATGCTATGACTGCTGTTGTGTCAACATATTTCAGAAAGATTGCATTTCCCTTCTAAGGAGGAATTACAATGGTTGAACAACTAACCTTTCTCCCCAACAGTTCACAAGCTACTGGAAGAATTCCATTGATCCATGAAAACTCTCAAATGCTTCAAAATGTCAAATTAGGTCTCCTAAAAGACCCTTCCTTAATGGGTACTTTTTTCCTCCTGCCTCCAAGTAATCTGGCGAAAGTGGCCACAGTGGAGACCTGTCACATGATATCTTCTACATCATCAAAGATTAAGAAGAACTCTGACCCTTTTGTTAGCATGGATCATCGCCAGGTATTGCTCCCAAGCCCTATATAATTGTTTTAGCAATCCATTTTCTGGGCATGGACGACAAACCCAAATCAACACTCATCAAGTGTTTGGATAGACAGGTCCTTAGAATATGGGACCTCTTCCGATCCTTGGTCTCGTATACATTCTACAGATGAAGGAGTCATTCAGTCAATGATGATAGGAGAGGCACCATGGGAAGAATGCCACCATCGTTCCCATCTTCAGGATAACAACGAAGATTATTCCAACGACCTTAATCATCCTTCAGTTTTTGATTTTATATCAAATACTGTAAATACGGTGGATTCCAAGTGAAATCTATCCAGTATTGAGGAAACTATTGCCATTAATATCTTGACCAAAACTAATGTTGTAGAGAATATTCATGTTGGCAAATCTTGTTCTCCTTCAGAACTGGAAATATATTGTGCTCTTTTTCGTGAATTCAAAGATGTCTTTGCATGGTCATATGAAGAAATGCCAGGCATTGACTCAAGTATCGTTCAACATGAAATCAAGATGTATCTAGATGTCAAACCAGTAAGACAACGACTTTGACTGGTGCACCCAAATAAAGTCGCTGCCATTAAAGCAGAAGTTGAAAAACTTTTACATGCTAGTTTCATTTACCCTGTTCCTCTAACAGATTGGGTATCGAATATTGTTCTTGTGATGAAAAAGCAAGGAACGATCAGAGTGTGCGTCGATTACAGGGATGTAAATTAGGCTTGTCTAAAGGACAACTACCTTACACCTTTCATCAACCAGATAATTGATGAATGTATCGGATGCGAAATCTTTTCCTTCATGGATGGATTTTCCAGATACAATCAAATCAACATCCGCCCACAGGACCAGTCGAAGACTGCATTTATATGTCCATGGGGCACATTCGTGTACCGTAAACTACCGTTCGGTTTGAAGAACACAGGGGAAACTTTTTAGAGGGCAATGAACTATGCCTTCCATGACATCAAACACATCGTTCAGCCATATCTCGACGATTTACCGGCTCATTCGCGAAAATGGACTGATCACCCGCAGCATTTGAGAGCTATATTTCTCCGTTGCCGACACTACAAGATACAACTGAATCTACACAAGTGTGTGTTTTGTGTCGGTTCTAGTCAGTTACTTGGTTTCATAGTTTCCAAGGACAAAATTCGACTCGACCCATGTAAGGTTCTGGAAATCATCGATATGCCTCCACCTTCAAATTTGCTTCAGATTCAAAAACTCCAAGGGAAAGCAAACTTTCTAAGGAGGTTCATTCCAAATTACATCGAACTTGCTAAAGGTTATACGCATCTTATGAAAAAAGAAGTAACCTTCAACTGGGATCAGGTTGTGCAAGCTTCCTTTGATGCTTTAAAAGGATCCCTAGTAAAAACATCATTACCGTACGCTCCTGACTATCAAAAAGACTTTAACCTGTATCTCGTCGCTATAGATACAACCATCGCAATGGTTTTAGTACAAGAAGACAATGGAATAGAACATCCTGTGTATTATTTAAGCCGCAACTTAAATGATACAGAGAGCAAATACTCTTATGTTGAAAAGCTAGCTTTGGTAGCTATTCAAGCAGTGCAGAGATTTCGACACTATATACTTTTTCACAAAATAACCATTTTGTCAGATTGCAACCCTATGACTTACATACTATCGCGTGAATTGCTAGGGGGCAAATATTCAAAATGGATAGCCATTTTGCAAGAGTTTGATTTGGAATTCATGAAATCCAAATCAAAGAAATCTCTAGTCTTTGCGGAGTTTCTTTGTGACCTCCCATCATTGTCCAACGATTTAACATCTAAAGCATCAATCATGGATGAAACCTTGTTTTTGATATCTTCAAGCGATTTGTGGTATGGTGATATACTAATCTATCTCCAAACCCAAACATTTAGGCCTAATACCTCTTGCTCTGAACAACAACGTATTTGATACCAATCATAAGACTACATGATCGTCAGTGATACACTTTACCGTCATGGTGTCGATACAATTTTGATAAGGTGCCTCATGCATGAGGAGGCCGAAAAAGTCTTGAATGACTATCATTTAGGCGCATGTGGGGGGCATCAATTTGGTTACGCTACGGCGCAAAGGATATTACGATCTGGTTACTTCTAGCCCACAATATTCAAAGACTGCATAATTGTAGTCAAAAGTTGCCATGCTTGTCAGATTTTTGACAACAAAACCAGATTACCACCTACACCACTGCACCCAGTAATTGCTGTTCGGCCATTCGCCAAATGGGGCATAGATTTTATGACATGTAACCCCACCTTGGCCGGGGGGCATGGGTATATCATAGTCGCTGTCGACTATTTTACAAAATGGGCTGAGGCGATGCCTACATTAAACAACAACGGTGAAATGGCTGCTCTTTTCTTTTTCAATCATGTAGTCTCTAGATTCAGTGTTCCATAGGCTATAGTCACAGATCATGGATCACATTTTCACAATCAGATAATGGTTGAATTAGCTGCCAAATTAGCACTGTCCCACGACAGTTCTACTCCATATTATCTGCAAGCTAACGGACAAGTTGGGGCCATCAACAAAGTCCTGAAGCGCATGCTGCAAAGGATGATTGGAGTCCACAAATGGAATTAGCACTTAATGCTATACTCAACTCTATGGGCATATAGAACATCGGTAAGAAACGCGTCCGGATTCACACCCTTTTAGTTGGTGTATGGCTTGGAAACTGTATTACCTATTCAATGTGAAATTTCATCTCTCAAGCTCGCAATCGATCCACTTCTCGAAACTTCGGAGGAAGAGGCTCGTTTCTTGGAATTAATCCACTTGGATGAAACCCGTCGTGACGCCGCGCTGGCTAACGAAGCACATAAGAAATGTGTCAAAGCACAATTTGACAAAAATTTCAAGCCTCATGTTTTCTCAGAAGGCGACCTAGTCTTACTTTACGATCATGACTCTGATAAATTGGGAGCAGGTAAGTTCGAACCATTGTGGATGGGCCCCTATATTGTTAAACGAGTATTAGGGAAAGGAGCCTATGAGCTAGTAGATTATGATGGGATTCCACTGTCGCAACCCTGAAATGGGTTGTATCTTAAGCGTTACTATGCTTGATTAAGTGTAGTAATCTCTTTATAGATATTCTTTTGTTACATTTTTGTTTTCGTCAAGAGTTGTCATTTTGGTTAGGTAATCCACTTTACATTTGTTGCAGATGTCAAACCTTTTGGAAACATTCGTTGGGTATGTCGACGGAGCTAGTCATAGAACACAGAACCTATCTTCTGCAACCTAGGCCATTTTTGCTCCAAGCGGTGAGTTAGTGAGTTTCAGGGGGATATGTATTGGTCAATCAACGAACAACATCGCTGAGTGCAGCGCGTTGATTGAGCTTCTCTTTGATGCCGTTTCACATGGCATACACCGACTTGTTGTTAGACTAGATTTGCAACTCGTCATTCTACAACTTACTGGCGTCTATTCTATTCGGAACCCAACTATCTATTGTATGTTCCTAAGAGTCAGTATTTTGGAAAGATAGTTTGATTCCATTCAATATCAACACATTTCTAGAAACCTAAACACATTAACTGATTCATTAGCAAATTATGTGTTAGATAGACATTTGCAGCATTTGTAAAGAAAAGCATTTCGAATTAACATTTGCATCACGATCACATAACTTAACCAAGATAAAGCTCCGGAAATAAAAAATATATAACTGTTTATAGTTTTTACAAAATGTTTTGTGTCCAAGACAAAATCGGTCAAACGACCAAAAACTCAAAAGTGAGTGCAGGAAAGCATCCTAAGCTAATGATGCTGGTGATAACATGTCATCGCCTGTGCGATCATATGAAAGAGCCTAGTCCATCGACTCAACACGCTAGTAGTATGGCGTCGTAATCTCAGAGCTAACTTGTCGGTCCTCACATCTGGAATACTAAGAGTGAGACCCTCGACCTGATCCTGCAGCACTGCAAGGGATCCTTCCAAAGTTACCCATAACTTTGAAAGGGAAAACCATTCACTTGAACGTGATGGTAGTCCAAGGGCCATTAGATTCCAATCTACTCCTTGGGCGTGACTACGTTTATAGCATGGAAGCTATCGTTTCCACACTCTTTTGAATGATGTGTTTCCCGCATGAAGGCAGAATGGTACAACTTATCAACCAACTTTCATTTCCTGGTTCAAACACAGCTATAAGTCAAACATCATCCCTAAATGGTCTCTTCGCGTCAAGAATGTATCTTCAACCTTCATTTCTTCCACCTAATTACCGCGAGTAGTTCGGTGAATGTAATGAAGTCTAGGGGGCATGCACCCTGGTCTGCTTCGGTAGGCGAACCCAGCTAAAAATATAGATTTCCATGTAGGTTATATGATTGGACTGAAACACCATTTCCTTGTAGGATTTGGGATTGGTTTGAAACATTTATCTCCTCAAAGGTTATGTGATTGGAAGTGCCAACCCACACCATTCACCTTGGTCTATTTCGATGGACAAAGCCAAGGAAGTGTTTTGTCTGCTCCGCGGACAAAACAATCTTGCTTAAATACAAGAACTTTCATATGGTAACCTAGAAACTCTACTTTACTTCATACCCGGGGGCATGCAACCCTTTTTATGCAAGCAAAATACGACTAATTAGGCAAGCCTTGTAGTGTGTTTTAGCTTAGCGTAGTTAGTTCAATTTCTTGGGTTAGGTGAGTGGTCTAATCCACCATTCACCTTTGTCGGTGGCACGCAAACAAAGCAAAGGAAGGATTTTGCCTCGACCAAGGACAAAACCATCCTACCTAACCTCAGTAGTTCCTTAGCTTTAGTGTAGTTAGCTCTATAGCTTGGTCATTTCTAGCCTGCATGAAAAGGCAATGAGAAAAGTTTCGCATGGTGCAAGCTCATTAAAAAATAAAATACTAACAAGAGACATCTTTAAATGACTGGCACAAGCAATGTTTCCGCAAAGTTCAAGCTCGTTAAAAAATAAACCTAGCACTGAGCAAATGTTGGCACAAGGTTCATGCTCATTAAAAAATAAACCTGCCTTCAGTAAATGACCCTCGTGATTGCCTTGCTATCAGCCTTTTGAGCCTTGGTTGTGTTCTTCCATCACCTCCATTCTTTTGGCCGATCATATGCTTCCACTTGATTGTTTACCCTTTTGACGAACAGATTTGACAAGTGATTCTGTTAGCCACCCTATTCACTGCCATGTTTTGAGAAGTTCCAAACTTACCTGGAACCAGCTGCTACCCGAAAATATCACTTATTCCTCAAAAACGAGTTTCTTTTAAGCTCTTTTTAGACTCACTAAATATGAAAAGATTGCCAAGCTATTGGCCTTTCCAGCTTGTTAAAGTAAAGAGAAGCGACATCCCTCCTGCACATTTTAATCTTTTATAACTTGAGGGATTATTAAATAAAAAGATAGAGCACTTGTCTTTTTCGGCTCGCTAAAGTGATCGAAAAGTCATCCCTTTCATATTATTTTATATTTTTTCGGACTTAAGGGATTATACTATGAAAAAGAACCACTGGAGTTTCCTTTTCATCCCTTTTCAAACTCTCTAAACATGGAAGGGACCAAGTTATCTTTGTTGTTAAACTCGTTAAAACAATAGTGACGAACTTGTCCACCCGGACAAGAACAAGTTTCACTGTCGCTAGGCTCGCTAAATCATAACGATAGGTTTGCCCAAAGGGAAAATTATAGAACAAGCATATGTTATCCTCCTCAAGCTTGATAAAAATAAAGAGGTACTGGTCAGCAATGACTGGGGAAAAAGGGAAGAAAACTTGAAGAACTTTATATGTAGCAGGTCGCTCTTGAACATGACACTTTCACTCCATCACCATGATTGAGTCGGGTTGGGTTATTCCATTCACCGATCATATCACCATTGGTCCTCCGTACCATCCATCTTTTGGGGTTAACGCTACCAATCCATTTCAATGTCGCTGATATGTTCAAGAGAAGTCATTTAGAGAATTTACCACCCAGCTAATGTCTCATACACTGCAATACCTTCACTATCCATTTTTCATGACCGCCATTCCTGAACCTTGTATCATCAGATTGATTTCACCTCCACAAAATCATTTGCTTCGTTTCGTGTCATCGATGTGGGATACATCAAGGCTCTCCTATGATGAGTCACTTCTTGTCAACATCAGCACATTATCCAAGAATTTAACTTAGAAACAACCCTTTTAGTACTTTGAAGCTTGCATGCCTCAATGGCAAGTTTCTCACTTCTGGTGACAGGTTTACAACAATAGCCTTCGACCGAAAGATTTTGCTTGGTGTTCGACATCGACTCATATATTCACACCACGTGAATTGTACTGTAGTACCTTGAGGGTCATTATCAATATCGGTGATTCCTCTCGCGTCTGTTAACAACTTACATCATTAGCTGGTAATCAGGCGATGTCTTTCCATGTTCAACTTTAGAACATCTTTTCACATGGATCGACTTGTACATCGGGCGAACATTGAATGAGTTTGAAGACCCTGGATCTAGTTTCATCCATCCGGGCTACGATATATTTAGGGAAATAAAGACATCAAATGTACACAAAAGCTGCACAGATGATCATCCAAGCTAAGGGATGATGACTCTATATATAAAGAATCATCGGTCTGCAACCGCAGATGGTTATCTATTTCATGTACATGAAAATGAATTTATAAAAGCTGAGCATGGGAATGCTTGCCTCAACTAGATCATGAAAAGAATATGATGATGATGTATTGTATTGTATCTTATTACAGGTCACCTTCTGGTCCGAAAAACCTCGGATCCTCATGATAAAGCATTTCACCCAATATTAGAATATTTACGATCTCATGCTTTAGGGGGTAGCTATTATAGACATGTTTGGGAACTGCAACCCCAATCATATATGTCAATAAACCAAGGGCTCTTTAATCCATAAAAGTGTTGTTTCATACCCTAAAGGATCATGGTCAATTGATTACATCATTTCCCAAAAGTTCCACCTGAAAACTACTCAGAACTGGCCAAAACTGGACCATACTGACTACTCCATGGTAAAGGTGTGATGCATACTGGTTGC
Organism: Pinus taeda; assembly: GCA_000404065.3. Lineage (NCBI taxonomy): Eukaryota > Viridiplantae > Streptophyta > Pinopsida > Pinales > Pinaceae > Pinus > Pinus taeda. Next base: position 89,935 of record APFE030309751.1, read on the forward strand.
CACACTAGACAGGTGTGATGCATACTGAAAGAGCCTTCTGTGGGGTGCGATGAGCAAGAAGAGACAAATGGAAGAGACAGTTTGCTAAGTGGATGCTCATGGAATCTTCTAGAAACTTCTCCTATGACACTTGCCTCTCTGAATTCGCCCAGGGATGAGTAAGAGATCAAAGAAATCTCCAAGTGGAACCAAGAACTATCAGTGAAATGACATAATCAAAAAACCCAGAGCTGACTCACCCCCTTGCAAGACATTTATATATGGATCCCTCATCTGAGAGATCTAGAGGGCTGGAATTTTGTAATTTGTAAGGAAAGTGTTGTTGGTTTCTCTTTGAGACATTGTAATGTTGGGTGATCTTTCTTTTCATGAGGTGAAGAGGATTTCATTGCTAGGAGGATGATGCTGGGAATCAGACAGTTCGGTTGTAATCCTCTCTTCTACTATCAATAAAGTTATTTGAGTTTTCCTCCATATACTTGTGTATTTGTGAATCTTGTTATTTGTGAATGCAATTGTATGGTTAATGTATTTCTGATTCTGCATTATTTATGGTATTATAGATCTCTATGCTTTGATGTTCTTTTGTTGCTTTGCCTCTATAGGTATTCTCTAAAGCGGGACAAATAGAAAAGGAGTGGCAAGCTCTATCAAGGGAGAGAGGAAAGAAGCAAGGAGCCAAGCGAAAGATTCAGGTTGGTACACTTTGCTTCTCTCTTATCTATCATACATAAAGGAAATCACAAGTTACTTTGATTGTTTGTTTCTAAGATAGCTACCTGTCTTAGTGGGACTAGCAAATGGAAAAGACACTAATTTTCCCAGAAACACACGTCTCCTCCTTCTCCGCCTTTGGATTCCTCCTTTACTTATGAGTGCTTGGATGCTCCTGCATCAGACTCTCGAGGCACAAAAATGTATGACCTCCTGGTCATATGATTCTCCTTGTCCCTTAGCAATTCTCCTGGTCATATGCTGCTACGTGTCCTCCGCTAAGTGGAATCGGGTGCCCAACCAAATTACCACTTACCACTTGTGACCTCGCCCAAAATACCACCTTTGGTTGCGAAACCACTTCTCTCGCAAATTAACTTCCGTGCTCTTCTGCCATGCGATGATCGTTGATTTCTTCCATCGGACGGTACTCGCTCACTTCAAGTTTAGCTCAATTTTATCGGGTTTTCCTCTATTCCACTTGGAATTAGCATTTTAACACAGTTTCTCTGTCATTTCTCTGTTACACATGACATCACTCCATACAACAGTTAACTCAATATCTTTGGATCGCCATCTATCCTACAGTGATCGATGGTTAATCAACACACTTACCAACGATATTTAAGCCCTCAATGCATATATACACAACAGAACTAAAAATGACATAATACACAGTTACACGAAATTCGCACAACACACATCTATTCATTATACACAGTGTGAGTACATCCTAAGGCATTTCAGCCTTAGAAACAGTTCTCCTCTGGACTACATCGAATACACACATTGGTTACACAAATTTCTATCTATTGCTCTATCTTCCCCTCTCACACACACAGACTCTCTTTTTATAAGAGATTACAACAATTGTGGATCATTTAAGATGCATGATTTCTTCCCACGATCACTCAACAAACCTCTTAATTCTCTCTACAACTCGCCATATGGATATATATGGCAGATTACATTAAATCAAGTCTTCTCGAGACTTTTATCCATTCTATCATTTAAGCTCCGTAATAGAAATTGTCCCCTGTTTAGCTCTGATGATCTACGTCTCTTCCTTCTTCGTTTTGGATTCCTCCTTTACTTATGAGTGCTCAGATGCTCCTACATCAAAGAGCCATAAAAGACCAAAAGTAACAATGCCCAGTAATGTCTCTATTCTAGTTAATGATGAGAATGTTAGGAAGAAGAAAATTAAAGTTGAACATTCTCAAGTAGTCATTACCAACAGTGAATATCTTAGTGAAAATTCAAAATAAAGCTAAAAAATCATTTCACCAGGAGCTGATTTAGAGGATGGCATTATTAAAACAAAACAGTGAATATCTTAGTGAAAATTCAAAATAAAGCTAAAAAATCATTTCACCAGGAGCTGATTTAGAGGATGGCATTATTAAAACAAAACAAAATGCAATTCGACAAAAATTGACAAAGAGAAACTTAATAGAGGGTGGTCGTACATTTCAGCTTAATGTGAGACAAATATATAAGCCAAGTGAAGGACAATGTAAATATCAAATCAGAAAGCCACACCACCTACAAGTTCACAATTTGAAGATGTTGATGATGTACAATTCATATACTCATGTGGTTAATTTTGTGCTTCTTGTTGATCCAGTTCAAGTTCCCAACAAAGAAGCATTTGATAAGTCAAAATGTTTTGAATACAATTATTATGTGCTTGGGGGGAACCATTCTATAGAAGCTCAAAGGCAATTGATGGAGGAATATCCCAATAACCCATGTTTTGAAACAATTAACTATATAATTTATGCTGGTTTATTAGATACATAAGAAAATTTATTGGCATGGGATCATAATTCAAATAATGAATATAGGATGTCAATTACTTTCATCCAAAGGGTTAGATTTATTCATAATGAATTTGAAGAAAATGTTTTGGGGATAAGATAAATGCTACGGTAGAATTCTGAAAGGAATGTTGTATGGAAATAGGATATCAAATTGAGGAGAAAATAAATTCAAAATTCGGCAGAGTAAATATTGATATATTCAAAAGTATTGATAACATTTTCTAGTTGGCATTTAGAACTGGAGAGATATGGGAATTGATTAATGAGATTTTTAGCATGTGGGAGAACATTAGCTTTAAAAACAGAAGGTCAAAAGGTCTAAACCATTGATATGTAGCAACAGTAAATTAGGTCCTGAAATAAAGCAATTTCAAGAATATATGACTATCACACCTTGGAGAGCATTGCAAGGAGTGAGGGATGAAAAACTTGTCAAAGCAATATTATCTCGTGTGAGGTCAGGGGAATTTTCATTGGAGGAAATTTCAGAGGAATTTCAAGTGTAAGTTTGTTGAATTATTTTTACTTATTTCTAGATTATAATTTTCTTTTAAATATAACATATTGTTCTTGGTAGTATTTGTTATACATATCATTATATTAACTTTTTTTACTTTATCTATTCAGTCACAAAGTTTACATAAAAATACAAGAACAAATGCTTAAATTATTGAATGAAGTAGTTGGAATGATGTTGTATGTGACTATTCAGATTCAAGTTCTACATCAACAATAAAATATTTTTATCTTGCATTTAAAAATGTATGTTGATTTATGCATTCATTTTTATTCATTTGTATACTATTTTTATTTTATAACTTATATGCATATTTGTTTATTTATTAAAGATGAGGAAGGATGCAAATGGAGTACTAGATAGTTTCATAACCTTTATTGAAAAAATCAAGATCGAAAGACTAAAGAAGCAGCGTCTTAGGAATGTTGAACTTGATCCAACTCTTACTCATTTCTTTTGGAATGGGCTTGACACTATTTAATATCCAGTAATACAAGGCGACTATGAAGACATTGCTAAACTCGTACCTAAAAAATATTATTCCCTAATTATTGCAGATATTCCCCATGGTTTCAATAGCCCAAACATGGACTATGATAGTGACCCTTATACTTAATAATCTCTTAGTAAAGTGGTTATGGGATTTGTACAAGTCACACCATCACCATTATGGAGATTTTTGACATTTCATTCAGACACACAATTGCCAATGTTATTGTAAAGCGTCAAGGGGAAAACAAACTCAAGGATGCAGCTTACATGGTAAGATGTTGAAAATGTATATTTGATTAATGTTAGAAAATTCATTTATGTACAAGTTAATTGAAATTTTACTATTTCATGTTATAGGCAAAAGTCAAATCTTCTTAACCGTGAAGATCAACCATTTATAAATGATTGTGAGTTCATCCATATTGATAGTTGGGAAAAAGATTATAGCTATATGTCTATGCTTTTTAATCGGGTAGATGGAAAGAGTCATAGCCAAGTACTGGTTTATGATGTTGTTGTGAAAAGACTAACATATGAAGACAAAGAAGCAAAAGGAGAAATAGTTAACATTTATCAAAAACCACATTTATTGACTAACTATCTTATAGACATATGTTCAAATGAAGGATATTAGGTGTTGGCATTATGGTTCTGGTATGATTATATGTTGTACTTGATGGCAACAGCCATGGCATGGCTCTCATTTTGATGAAAATAAAGAAGTACGCAGGAGAACAGTTCAGGAGGTGCGTACCCGCAGGTATACCATGCAGGGACCGCGTCCAAATACGTGGGTTACCCATTCATCGGGTGCGTACCCCAGTGCACACACTTCAAGACAGTAAAGCGCCCACACGTGGGGTTTCTCATGGTATTTAGCCGACGGTTTTGTGTTATTATGGTGTCGGCCCGTGGTATTAATCCATGATTTAAGGAAGAGCTTTACTATATAAAGCTAAGGAGATCATTTGGCTTGGGCATCTTTTGAGTATTGAATATCTTAAGATCTGATATTGGGTTCTCGGTTTAAAAAGCTTGATCTTTAGAAGAGAAGTTGGAAGCAAATCTGTGAAGGGTGATCTCTCAAGCGCAAGATCAGATCTGAGTATCTGACTGTATTTTGGCCCTAATCAGAGGTGCGCAAGTGATCGACAATGACAGTGCGTGGGTACGCAGAAGAAACAAAGGGTCTGTGCGTGGGTACACAGAAGAGACGAAGGGGAAGCGCGTGGGTACGCAGAGACGACAAAGGAGAATTGCGTGGGTATGCAGCGCGACAGTGTTTCAGGTGCGTGCTTACTGTTTGAGTACGCGGCGCGACAGTCTTTCTGGGTGCGTACCTACTGTGATAGTACGCGACGCGATAGTTCTTCTGGGTGCGTGCCTACTGTGTAGTACGCGGCGCGATAATACATTTTGGTGCGTGTTGTACGCAAATCAGTGAAAGGAGCAGTGCGTGGCCACGCAGTACAGCAGAAGTAACTCTGCGGGTATATGCAGAGAAGCAAAGGGTGATGTGCGTAGCGACGCAGGCCAGTAAAAAGAAAACTGCGTATCTGTTTTAAGATCTTCTGTTGGTTGAATTTTTCTTGTTGATAAGGTGTTCTGGGTTCAGTTCTGATCTGGTTATTGCAATTGACTGTATAATTTACATGTACTTGATGATCATTTGATGTATATGGATCCAGTTTGAAAATTTATGAAAAGTGGTCCTTGAAAAGAAGTAGGGGGTTGTAGCTCCCTTCCAGGAGAAACTGAAAACGAGAGAGAGTTGTAGCTCTCAGCAGGTTGCAGCCTGCGTACTGGTAAAGGACTGCACCAGTACAAGACCATTGTAAAAGGAGTTTCAAATTTGAAAGAAGATAGAGACATATTGCAGCAGGTGGTTTTCACCCACATTGGGTTTCCACCTTACATCTTGTGTTCTTTGGTGTGACTATCTGTTTTCTTTGTT